>QLPN01008898.1:0-23984 GCA_003314395.1 Albatrellus ellisii
AAATATGAGTCCTTACTAAGTAAAGTGGAGCTAAGCTCACACTTGTAGTAATAATACTACACTTTACTAGTAAGTAAATAAAAGGAAAAGAGAAAAAAGAAAACGAAACCGTTACGAGGTGCCAAAGCAAGTGCCTCATAACATCTTACACTTGTCACTCTGGATCCTCATGTAGTCATTGGTGGAATTATCCTCATCACTATCTCATTAATCCCAATCTTCATTGTCATCCAGAACGTCTATTACACTTATCAAGCACGCATTCATTCCCTTGTTACCAGGGGTATCATTACAGACCTTCCCTAAGATCGTCCAATAGGCCACTCTTAGCACCCACAACATGACATTGATAGGTGCAGTGGTGGGGTGAGGAAAATAACAGCCACTACCACAATGAAGTCTGAGGGGTGCAAGCCATAAGATCCTCTACACACCAGGTAATGATGGGATTGGGGAAATAGACATGATATGACAGAGGCAATGAAAGGGAAATATGGCATGATTAGGGTGGAGGGAAGAGAGACTGTCAAACAAATGCAGGGATGTAACAAAACATGATGCTATAAACAAAATAAAAATGATGCTATAAAGGATTCTCTGTCATAAATGTCATAATTCCTTTCAGCTTTGATGAAGGATTTAGACATAAAAGCTACTGGATGCCATAAGCCATCATCTCCCCTTTGAGATAGTACAGCACCACATGCATTTTTGGATGCATCACATGCAAGCTGAAAGGGTTGTGTGATGTCTGGTTGCAGTACAACAGGGGTGCTGGTCAAGATCATTTTGAGGAGGTCAAAGGCAGATTGTTTGGTTCCTCCCCATTGCCAGTGACAATCCTTTTTTGTTAAGTCATTCAGAGGTCAGGTGATGTGGGACAATTGATGGATGAAGCTGTTGAACTTTCTTGTGCTTTACCTATTAGTCCCACACTTATCACTATACTGTAACACACTATCTACACATGGCCTGTGCACAGTCCCAGTTTGTACCTATAGCTGCTATGATTATACTGGCCAGATAACACTTCCAATGTTCTCTCTTCCTTACCTGCATGTGACTCTAAGCACCAGTTTACTGGTTGTTCTAGCTCTCTTCTCATTTGCCTTCACCCATTACTCATTTGCCCTCACAGTATTGAACCTCATCTTCATGAGAGTTCATCAGAAGCATCTGTAAAACCCCACAAACCCCAAAAGGCATGTACATCTCATAAGGTATTTGGTATTGGCCAATCTTATACACCTTGAACATTAGCAGGGTCCATGAGAAGACATCCTTCTTGGATTTGAAGACCAAGGAATTCAACTTGATCTTGCTTGAATATGCACTTTTCTGGCTTGAGGAATAAGTGGTGTTGTTGTAACCATTGTAAGACCTGTTTGACTATCTTCTGATATTATTTGAGGGTTTCTGTTGCAATCAGAATATTGTCCATATAGATGAATACCTGTCCAGTCTCAATGAGGTCTCTGAAAATGGTATTCATCATCATCTGAGATGTAGCAGGAGAATTGGTAAGTCTGAAGAACATGATGAGAGGCTCAAAGAGGCCATGATTGGTCTTAAAAGCAGCCTTCCATTTGTCACCTTCCTTGATACAGATGTTATTGTACCCCCATCTGACATTGAATTTAGCAAAAACTATGGCCCTTTTCAGTTTATTGACAATGTCCAAGATGAGGGGTAAGGGATATTGGTTTTTAATTGTAAGGTTATTTAGTTTCAGTAGTCTTGTACAAGTTGTAGTTTGCCATCTTTTTTCTTGACAAAGAAGAAAGGAGACAATAGGGGGGATTTGGACTTGTAAATATACCCTTGTTCCTTCATATCAGCTAGAAACAGGTCAAGTGCATCTTGTTCAGCTGGATTGAGGGGATATACCTTGCAATGTAAGATGGGTACAATGTCTGGTTTGAGTTCAATAGCATGATTCCATTGTTGAAAGGGGGGCAAGGTGTGGGAGGTTTGTTCATCAAATACAGATCAGAATTCCTGATACTGAGTGGGAATAGTGTCTTCCTTTGGAGATTGTGCATTGATATCAAGTTGTGATGATAAATGGGCAGCATAGCAAATGGAGTGAAGGCCATGACATAAAACAGGTTGGTGTCTAAGCCAAGACATGAAAGGGCAGCCAACATGGCTAATACCCAACAGAGGGATGGTAAGGGGCCAGGAGACCACATCTGAGATGAGAGCAACAAGTCATACAGAAAGAAGTACACAGAGGAGATAAGAGACTTGTGAGGCCAATGCTATGTTAAAGCTGAACAACTGAGGAAAAGCTAAAACACAAGGACAATCATGCTTAGACTAGTGGATATCCCAGATGATCAGAACTGGGGATAAAATGCTAAGTGAACTATCATATATATAGTACTCTGAGGAGTGCACAGACCATGCTGTACAGTATAGGGCCAGAGAATGAGAAAGTAAAGTAATGATGTCATATCTAATAATAGATGGGATGCATAAATGCTGACTGAGGCTCCACAGCAACTATGGGAATGATTGGTGATACTCCACAGCAGGTGTGAGAAGGATGAATGAGCATCCACAGTAAGAGTGGGAAAATGAATCATAACTAAAGATAGAACAGGCTAATCAGAGATCAGATGACATACATGCCATTGGCTGATAAAGATGAACAAGTAGAGTGCATGACTGTGATAATCACTTTGACAGATCAGGAATGATTATAAGATCTGTGATGAAAGAAATGTCAGAAAAATAGGAGAAATGAAGAGAAAAAAGAAAAGAAAAGAAAAGAATAGCAGCCTGACAAATACCCCCTTCTTAAGGTGAGATGTCCCAATGAGCAAAAAATTGAGATGAACATGCATGGCAGATGTCTTCATCTTCTCCTTCCATAGATTTGAAAGGGATGCCTGCAAAGAGTGAAGGAGATAAAGGGATGATGGAAGAAGACTTGGGCAATTCTTTTAAGTATTCATATGATTTGGGAGTAATAACTCCATCATCATCTCAGGTGAATATTCCATCTGGTAAAGGGAATAAATGGCTACTGAATGTACCACTTGAGGATTTTCTATGTGATACCTCTTGAGCATATCAGGAACATCTTCCATCAATACCAAAGCAGGTTCCCAAGAATTCTCTTCTGCAGGGTAGTCCTTCCATTTGACCAACTATTGAATTTTACCATGAAACAGATGACTATTGAGAATTTCTTCGACTTCATATTCTTCAACACCATTCTTGATGATAGGAGGAAGAGGATGAATTTTGTGTTCAATAATAATGTTTTTGACAAAAGGATGAAGTTTGACAACATGAAAAACAGGATGGATCTTCATTGTCTTTGGGAGTTCAAGATGATATGTGTTGTTGGAGAGTACTTCAAGTACTTTATATGGTCCTAGACATTTGTGATCCAATTTCTTCATTGGTCTGCCTGTGCTGATATTAGTGGCTTCAAGCCAAACTTTGTCTCCAATGGCATAAACAGGAGTTTTGCCTCTATGTTCATCATAAAACTTCTTCATATCTTCTGCTGCTTTCTTCAATGAAATTTCTGCTTCTTCTCTGATACATTTGAGCCCTGCTACAAACTTATCCACTGAGTCGATTCTGGTTGATGTATGAGGTTCATGGCCCATGCATGGATCTTGTCCATAATTCAGCATAAATGGTGAATATTTTGTTGCTGAATGAACACAATTGTTATAGGCAAATTTGGCCATGGGCAACCAGCTTGCCCAGTTATTTTGTTGATGATTGATAAAGATGTGGAAGTATTGTTCTATTTCTTGATTTATCTGCTCTGTTTGTCCATCAGTTTGAGGATGATAGGCTGTCGACATAGCCATTTGAATCCCCAATGAACAATTTAATTTGTGCATAACTTGAGATGCAAATTGTGGTCCTCAATCTCACAACACCTTTTCTAGAAGACCATGATGTTTCCATACATGATCTCTCATAAGACATGCCACTCCTTCTGCTGTCACTGTCTCCATTGTTGGAATAGTGTGAATCATTTTGGTAAATCAATCCACAACCATGAGAATAGAGTCATTGCCTTGGCTTTCAGGCAATTTGATGATGAGATCTGTAGAGATAATCTGCCAAGGTCATGGAGGAATTTTGTTAGGTGTTAACTGTGAGGCCAACATGACTAGCAAGGTCACACAACAGAACTTAGAGGAGAAGAAGGATAAGGGATGATAGTATTCCAGAGACTAACTCACTATGAAGCAGATATCTCAGAAGTACTAAGCTAAGGAACAAGTACACTATGAAGTACAGTATATATAGTAAATGCCTGTGTGCACAGACCATATGTGTCACTGTAGGGCAGGCATTTGAAGTATAGTAAAGAGGATAGCATGATGTCATGCACAGCATGTGTGAGAATGATCAGTAAGTAATGTGCAGCATTGCACAGTCATCATGAGAACATGTGTCATAAGTAATGAGTAATTGGCCTGATGACAAATCATGAATGAGTCATAGATTATCGCGAAAGATCTAATCAGATAAGATAAGATGTGGTGTTAGATCTTTCATGATAAGATAAAAGAAATTCATAAAAATGAAAAGAAAAATAACACGTCCTGACATTAACTCTCCTTGTGGCTTCATGGGGAAAGTCTTCATCCTTTGGCATAGATCACATCCCTTCATATATTTCTTGACATACAATGCCATATTTGGGAACCAAGAGTGTCATCAAACCATTTCCAACATTTTCTTGTAGCCAGTGTAAGACCTGCAAGCAGGCTACTGATGATTTTGGACACTCAATCTAGGTTACTTACTTACTTTACGGCCACATGCCAGAACAGCCTGGCAGTGTGTAGTATGATACAACTATAACACACTATACTATGCTATGTGAATGCTGCCAAGGAGACAGAGCTCCAAGATGTAGCAACGTACATACATGAATACTGTATTTAAGGAGTCAGGGGTGCACCCCTCCTCTCCAGCTACTTTCTGGCCACTACAAGTACAAGCTACCTCCCAGCTACCACAAGCTATCAGTTGAGTCATGCAGATTCTACTCTACACCAAGCCTGCTGCTATCTCAGTTACACCTTCTTAGTATCATCTTCATCCATTCTATTACATGTTCTAGCCTAAGAGTCCACTGCTCTGGCCATACACATCTATCTAAACACCTTAATACCTTGAACTTGCATGGAAGACATCTTCCTTCCATACACCAGGATGTCTTGCAAGTGGTGAATTGTGGCAGGTCTTCATTAATTCAGCATACATTGTTTCTGGAACATAGAGTTTCCCATCATAAAAGAGCATCTTCTTTTCATCTTCACTCCATTGTGTGAACATTGCAGTTTTCCTCAAGTCTGCATCCAACTTGTCCCAGACAATATAATCATGGTCATCTTTTTGAGCATCCATAATTCATTTCAAGATAGGAGGGCTAAGTGCTGCAAGTGAAATTTTGTGTTTGAAAAATTCTGGTTTGAGCAAGATGACATTCTTGTTATCATCTTCTACCCCCTTCTTATGGTCCGAATGTCTCAAGAGGAGATCAGGGTGGACATTGGTAACACCCAGTTTATGAACCATGTTGATCTGGAAATGAGACAAATAAAGTGACCAACAAGCTTGATGACAATTGAGCTTCTGGGCCATCATGAAGTATTCCAAGTTCTTGTGGTCTGTGATCACTTGAACAGGGTGAATAGAACCTTCAAGATAGTGATGCCACACTTCTAGAGCACAGATAATGGCCAACATCTCCTTGTCATGTATGTCATAACTATGCTCAGCAGGAGACAAACCCTTACTGAGGTAAGCAACAGGGTGCCACCTGTTATCCTGTTGAAGTTGTGAAAGGACTGCACCAGTAGCATAACCAGAACTATCCACTTCAACTCAGAATGGATACTGCTCATCTGGAAATACTAAAACCAGTTCAGAACACACAACATCTTGTAAATGGGTGAAAGCCAACTGCTGTTCATCATCCCAATGCCACTTGATGTCCTTCTGCATAAGCTCATTCAAGGGTTTTGCTAAGAGCGGCCTATTGGACAGTCTTAGGGAATGTCTGTAACAATACCCCTGGTAACAAGGTAGTGAATACATGCTTGATAAGCATAATAGATGTTCCTAATGATGATGAAGATTGGGATCAACAAAATAGTGATGAGGATGATTCCACCAATGACTATACAAAGATCCAGAGTGACAAGTTTAGGATGTCTTAGTGATGCTTAGAGTGACTTAGAGATCTTTAGACTTAGTTCTTAGAGGATGAAGTGAGTTTGTAGTGAGTTTAGGTCAAGCGCAGTATAGGAGAATCCCTAGATTGTGAAGTTGACAAGACTGGGGTTTAAGACTACCAGTCTTTCAACTACTTATACAAAACCAGAGTCCTAAGTATAGTAAGGTTGCACAGTAATGTGCAGTAAGTTGCATCCATTGTGTAAGTAGTGTGGCTCAGCCACAAGCACAAAATGAACCAGATGTAAACAAAGGTAAATAGAGATGAGATAAGATGAGTCCTTTCCAATTGTATAGTAATAGTCCTTAGCAAGTAAATGTTATAATAAATAAAAGAAGATAAAAGAAAAGATAAGTCTTTATAGTACTTGGAGCTATGCTCAAGCTGTAGTTAATACTACACTTATAGTAAGTGAAATATAACAAAGAAAAAGAAAAAGAAGAAAGAAAAAACTGTTATGAGGTGCCAAAGCAAGTGCCTCATAACAGGTTTAGCAATATTGGAGAATCCAAGAATAAAACAACAATAAAAGTTGCAGAAACCCAAAAATGAGCAGACATCATGAAGGTTCTGTGGAATTGGCCAGTCCTTGATACCCTGTACTTTGACTGGATCCATAGCAATCTTGTCTAAAGAAATCTTCAGGCCAAGGAAATCTATAGATGTCTGTTCAAATTCACATTTCTCTGGTTTGAGATAAAGTTTGTTATCTGTGAGTATTTGAAGGACTTCCTGTGTGACCTTTCAATGTTCTTCCAGCATTGCTGTGAAAATCAAGATGTTGTCCATGTATACCACTACTACTCCCCTAGAGATGAGGCCATGGAACAAGTGGTTCATCATTGTTTGGAAGGTGGCAGTGCTATTGCAGAGACCAAAGAACATAACAAGAGGTTTGAACAAACCCTTGTTAGTGACAAAGGCAGCCTTCCATTCATCACCATCTTTGATTCTGACATTGTTGTAACCCCAGTGGACATCCATCTTGGTAAAGTATTGTGCTTCAAGAAGATGATCAATCAATTCCAAAATCAGAGGAAGTGGATAGCTATTTTTGATCATCATATCATTGAGCTTGCAATAATCTTGAACTGGTCAAAGATCTCCAGATTTCTTTTTGATAAAGAAGAAAGGCAATGCCATGGGATATCTCAAAGGGCAAATATGACCACTCTTCAGATTTTCTTCAATGAACAACTCCAATTGTTTCTGTTCATCCAAAGAAATATTGTAAACTTTACCAGCAGATGGTTTCACACCTGGTTTAAGTTCAATTGCATGATCCCAAGGACATCTTGGAGGAAGATGTTGACACTGTTAGCTTACTAATGAACTCCTTCCTTTTTTGTCTCTTTACTGTACACACACTTACACATTCGCATACCATACACATGTGCTCTCACTTTACAGTTCATGGTCTGTGCACTACAATGGATACTATAAGTAGACTGTAGTGCCATGGTATATGAATAAGAACTATCTTTAGTTCCCTCTGTGCATATGGCCTGTGTTTCACAGGTTATGGGCCCTGCCCTGGGCTATCTGTGCATCTCTACTACTCACTCTCATACTTGTCTTCACCTTGCTCAACTCCCACTCTTATCTCATCTTCACCATTCTCTTATCACAACTCCTCTCTCCCTCTCATGCTGCCTCCATTCCCAAAATCAACATCATCTTGGAAGGCACCAACAACTACAAACAATGGGCTAACATTGTAAAGTCTGCCCTCATCATCATGGGCATATGGCACACCATCTTGAAAACATGTGTTGTAGCAATCACCGGGACTCAAGAAGTAGAAGGAGGTCTCCCCACCACATACATGATCAACAAGGATGAAGTCAATGCATGGGAACATGACAACAATGTTGTGAAGGCCATCATCTCCATGCACTGTGGTCCACAGCCAGCTGCCATGGTTGCCAGCAACACCATGACTGTCAGGACGCATTTATTTTTCTTTTAATTATACGATTTCTTTTATCCTTATCGCTCAAGATCTACACAAGATATCTTATCAGATCATGTAGATCTTATCGCGATTATATATGACTCATTCATCATTCGTCATCGGCCCGATTACTGTACACATATGACACATATTCCCACAGTTGCTTACAGAGCTTCTCACAGATGCTGCGCATCTTTACTGATGCTGTGCAAGTTGCTTATTGATCATTCACAGGAATGCTGCGCATTCCTTTATGATACGCCTGCCCTACAGTACATACATGGTCTGTGCACAGGTTCCTTTTAGTATATATACTTCAGCTGTACCGTAATTACTCTTCAGCTGAATACATCTGGGATATCCGTTTGCACAAGCGTGATTCCATCCCTCTTGTTAGCCCTTTCACTTCTCTTGTACATTGTGTGACCTTGCTGGCAAATGTCGGCCTCACAATGACCCCACAACATGCATGGAGTGGGCTCAAGGACATGTATGGAAAACAAACTGTCATTGCTGCATTTGTCATCTTTCAAGCCCTTTTCACTAGCAAGTATGATATCAACATGCCATTGACACCACAGATTGACACCCTCATTATAGTGCAAGATCATTTGATTGCCTCCAGAGTAGAGGTTAGTGAGCAAAACATGTGTTTTCTACTCTTGCACATGCTACCCCCTTCCTGGAACTCCTTCTCCTCCACTTTACTGGCTTCCTCTGATCTAACACACCTCACCATTGGAAATATTCATGGTCACATCCTGGACAAAGAAGCCTGGATCAAACCACACTCCACACTAGCAGCCTTCCTTCACTCCTGCCAACACCACTTCCACTTGCTGCAACAACTCATTCTGCTCTCATTGCAAGTGCTGCAATCATACCATCAATACCTGCTGTGCTCTCCATGGGATGCCAGACAATGTCGGAGCTAGGTTGGAGAAGTGGAATAAGGATAAGGACAAAGGGATGGGCATTGACTTACCTACCTCTTCTTTAAATGCTATGTCCTCATCACCAACTGTTGAATTTGACACTTGTTACTATGGGGGCTGTGGCCTATGGATGCTTGATTCTGGGTGTACAGACCACATCTCACCTTGTTGGGAGGACTTCACCTCCTATGCAAGTGTCTCTCTGCAGTCTGTCACCATTGGTGATGGCTCCCTCATTACATCCCTTGGGCGCAAGACTTGTGCATGACAACACATACTTCCTGATGGAACCACCATCACTATCTCCCTGTCCAGGGTGCTGCACATCCCCAGTGCATCAGGACGGTTCCTCTCTGTTAGCAAGTTGGATGGGCTCAGTTTCCACATCATCTATGATGGCAGTTGCTGTGAAATCATCAAAAATGGCCATACACTCAGCTTGGGTTTCCTTCAGGATGGTACATATTGGGTCTCACTCTTGCCCATACCATCCATCAACACAGTCACTCATCCCACCATCCACCTCTGGCACAAATGATTAGGGCACCTCTCCAAGGAAGTCATCCAGCATATCCAGGCTTTGCAACTTTCAGGCTTCACTTCCCCAGTGCCCTTGCCATCCTCTGACCTCTGTGTTGGCTGTCTGCAAGGGAAATTTCCTCACTCACATTTCCATCTCTCTTGCTCATGCACTGCCACCTGCCTTGATCTCATCCACTCCAACCTCATTGGGCCTGTCAGCACAGCCTCCTTGGGTTCTCACCACCTGTACTTTGCCATGTTCCTTGATGACTATTTGGGCTTCAGCATGGTCTACTTCCTATGTTGGAAGGACCAGTTTTCAGGGGCTCTCAAACATTACCTCACCCACATCCACACACTCTTCAGTTGTTGGCCCAAGTCTCTATGCTCTGATCACAGAGGGGAGTATCTGGCTGCTTCAGTTTCGGTCATTCTATGTGACAAAGGTGTTGAACATCAACTCACCATCCCATATTTGCCCTAACAGAACAGACATGCCAAACATTGGAACTGCTCCATGCTAGACCATGCACTCAGCCTTCTTCATTGTGCTGGCTTATCTTCAGGTTTCTGGGAACATGCTGTGCACACCACCATCCACACCTACAATCTCTCACCAGCCTGGCATCTGCACTGGCAAGCTCCCCAGTCCCTCTGGCTGCCAAATGCTTCCCCACCAGACATGGGCCACCTGTGCATTTTCAGCTGTCAAGCCTGGGTGAAGTTTCTGGACCACCTGTGTGGCAAGCTTGCCCCAAAATTGAGACCACACACCTTTGTGGGTTATGAGTCCAGCACTAAGGGCTGGGTCTTCTGGGACAAGAGCTCCTCCCACTGTATCACCAGCCATGATGTGGTTTTTCAGGAAGATGTTTTTCCTTCCTTGCAGTCCACTGTGGCACCAACAGTCCTTGACATGTTTCCTCTACTCCTTCATTGGGACCTGGTGCAGGTCCTGGTGACAATAACTTGGATGGGCCTGATTCTGACTCCAGCAGTGGTGACTCCAACTCAGATGACAACAACCTTGGTGACTCCCATGGGGCCCCCATGGTGTGCAGCCCTCCTGTGGTCAGTGCTCCTGTTGCTTCAATGGACGATGCACCTCCATGCATGCCCACTCCTGTCCCACTGGTCATGACTGCCACTCCAATACCTCACCCAGTTGATTCTGTCCCTGTCATGCCCCCTCATGTACCTCTCCCAAGCTCTCCTCCTCTGTGTGTGCATGCAAAGCATTCTGAACACCACACCCATGACCTTGGCCCTCCACCATCGCCTCCATGGCACAGTCCCTCTGCCCCATCACCCAGTCACCCATGGCTGCCAGTCCATGTCATTGATGAAGACTATCCTGTCATTTGCCACTCACAGCAAGTCACTCATCATCCCTCTCACTTCCATGACAGCACATACAGTCTGTGTGAGTTTGTGGATATCCTCAGTGAGGGGGGGAACTTGGATGATGACATTTTCACCATGCCTCATGGCACACCCTGTATCTCAGCAATACTTGCACATGCCATGTCACATGACCCACTAATTCTAAATCAAGCACTATCTGGCCCTGACTCCAACTATTGGCACACTGCCTGCAAAGACAAACTTTCCTCTCTCACCAATCTTCAGACTTGGGAACTTGTTGACCCTCCACCCAGACACAACATTGTCAGAAACAAATGGGTATTTAAACAGAAAGTGGATGGCTGGTACAAAGCCCATCTCTATGCTAAAGGTTTCACCCAAATACATGGGGTTGACTACAACAAAACCTTCTCCCCAGTTGCACATTTCAAATCCCTGTGCACCCTTCTTGCAATAGCTGCACTTGAATACTGGGAGGTTCACTCCATGGATGTCAAGTCAGCATTCCTAAATGGCAACTTAGACAAAGAAATATATATGGAGCAGCCCCAAAGTTTCATAGCACCAGGTTCTGAAGGCAAAGTCTGTCACCTCTCAAAGGCAATCTACAGACTAAAGCAGGCATCATGTCAATGGCACCACAAGATGCATGGCTCACTCCTCAACATATCATTCATGTGCACATATTCCAACTCTGGGATTTACATATCCACCTCATCCTCCAAACCACTGATCATTGTCCTATATGTCAATGACATCACCATTCTGGGTGGATCCTTGGATGAAGTAGAGGCCTGCAAAATGCAGCTAAAAGCGCTTTTTCAGATGACTGACTTGGGCAAAATCAAGTCTTATCTCAGCCTTCATATCACTCAAGACTGCTCTAATCATATCTTGGAGATTGACCAAGAAGCATACATTCTGGATCTCCTAGATAGTTTCCAACTAGATAAATGCAATCTGACTTCTACCCCTCTACCTCTGGGATCCTCTCCTACCAAAGCTGATAGTGACTATGCTGCTGACAATCACCTTCACTCTGAGTACCAACAACTGATCAGCTCTCTCTTATATGCTGCCATCATTTCATGCCCTGACATCACCTTCGCTGTCATGAAGCTCTCTCAATTCTTGTCCAATCCCCTTCCTGCACATCTGTGAGGTGCATGCTAGACAGCAAGGTCACAACTGTTGAGAAAGGGGATTGGTGAGGGATTGGACAATACACTTAAGATGAGTCATGCTGTAGTAGCAGATATCTTAGATGTATAAAGCTAAGGAACTATCTACTACATGAGACCCTTTATATACTACAGGAATCAGCACACAGACCATGTGTTGTCACTGTAGGGCAGGCATATGTAAATAAGATGTGCAGCATCTGTGAGAAGTATCAGTAAGCAATGCACAGCATTGCACTGCATCAGTAAACATCTGTGGGAAATGTAGTCATGAATGTACAGTAAGCAGTCTGATAACTAAATGAATATGTATCATAGATAATCGCGATAAGATCTACTGATGATCTGATAAGATGAGATAAGATATCTTTAGTAGATCTTGAGTGATAAGGATGAAAGAAATTGTAAAATGAAGAGAAAAATAAGTACATTCTAACAACATCTTACCTTAGGCTGACACATTCTTCACTACCTAAAATGGACCATACACTATCACTTGCAATAATATGGTGGTCATCACAACACTGGTATGGTTGGATACTCAGATTTGGACTGGGCCACCAACCTTAATGATAGGAAATCAGTTGGTGCATATGTCTTCCTACTTGGAGGAGGTGCTGTTGCTTGGTCATCAAGGAAGCAACACACTGTCTCTTTATCCTCCACAGAAGCAGAGTATATGTCTCTGTCCCAGACCACCACTCAGGGGATGTGGTTGCATTCCTTGTTGGATGAAATTGGTTTTGGTTTTTCTTCCTCCCTCCTACTATTCAGTGATAACAAAGGATCCATTGATATTGCTATCAACCCCATAGTTACTTGAGGAACCAAGCACATTGACATACAACACCACTATATCTGTGACTGTATTGCCTCTGATTCAATCTCTGTTCAGCACCTTCCTTCCTCCTCTATCATTGCAGACATTCTCACCAAGTCTCTCTCTCTCCCTCTCTTCTCTGTGCATCGAGCAAGTCTTGGTCTGGTTGCATGTGTTCCCAGTATGGGGGGTGTTGACACTGTTAGCTTACTAATGAACTCCTTCCTTTTTCGTCTCTTTACTGTACACACACTTACACATTTGCATACATACATACACACACACTCTCACTTTACAGTTCATGGTCTGTGCACTACAACAGATACTGTAAGTAGACTGTAGTGCCATGGTATATGAATAAGAACTATCTTTAGTTCCCTCTGTGCATATGGCCTGTATTTCACAGAAGAGAATCGAAGGCTTCTTTGTCAAATACCCATTTGAAATGATGATAAGCTTTGGGTACTATATCTTTGAAATTCTTCTTCAACTTCTTCTTTTCTGCTTCAATGGCAAGGTCTTGGCTAATATTTTGAATAGCTGCCTCCATTTCCTTGTTATCAACCATGACCATCAATATTTGATCTCCTTCTTCAGCTGCAATCCATTCTTTGGCTTCTCCATGTATGGCTTGATTTTGCTGTTTCATCAACTTTTTGTTTGACTTCCATACTTGTCTATCAGCTTTGAGGTGTATTTCACATCTGTGGGGACATCAAGTGAAATATATTTTTCCCTGTAACCAATTGATTTCAGGGTTATGGATTTTCAACCATGATTCACCAACAAGAACATTCTTCTTGCCCAGATTGCAGATTGTGAAAGTAGCACATTCAGTATGGCCATTGATAGTCATAATGAAATCAATCATTTCTTCAATAGACCCTCCTTGATTGAGTGATCCATCAACATTGTAGACTGGTATGGGTTTTGTGAGTTTTTTTGTGTTTAGATTGTTTTTCTTCATGAATTCTTTGTCAACATATAATCCAGTAGCTCCTGAATCTAGCAGAGCATCTACTTCCAAGACTGCTCCAGTATCCATTGTTTTGATTTTGAGTTTCATTTCAGGGAAACTTGTAATGTCAAAGGTTGTTCAAATATATTCCTTTTTCTTGACAGGAGGAATAACCTGTTGCACTTGAGGCTTCACTTCAGACTGAGAACAAGACAGAACAATGTATGTTAAATAAATTTGTGTACAAACATTGAGATGATCAACATCCATATCATCAGTCTGAAGCATAGAAAACCTATAGTAGGATGGTGAACTCATGCTCAGTTCCTGTCCAACCCAAAACCTGACTGCTGTGCTCCACCCTCTGAGCCATTCAGATCATTCAATCTGAGACCACATGCCTGAAACTCCTTCTGCATCTCAGCTAAGAAGTCTGCTTTGTTCAGTGTATGCATCTCCTGAAGGGTCCTCACATTCTCCCTTCTTTGTTGTCCCTGAGGACATCTTGGTTCTGAACAGTCTCATGTGAAATGCCCTTCTTTTCCACAGTTGAAATAGAGGCAAGGATGCAGCCCTCTGGTTCTATCAATATCCATGGGTTCTCCAGCAGGAGCTGCAGCAGAAGTGGATTCTCAATGAGGAGTGAAATTATGCTGCTGTCCTTGGGGTCACCTGTATTGTTGTTGAGATCCCTGGGTTTGTCTTTGTCCCCATGTGGACTCAAAATTCTGCATGTCTTGCCAGACATATGCTCTAACTCAAGCTCTCCTTATCCAGCCATCCAAATCATTGGGGATTGGCATCTCCATATAACAGGACTGGAGAAGATGACAATTCATCCCTTTCTTGAACAATGTGCAAAGTGCTCCATTGTTATATCCAGACACTATTTTATAGAGGAATTCTGTGATGTATTCCTCTATATGCCAACCTCCTTGTGAAATGGTAGTCAGTTTTTGTTGAGCCATTTGTTCTTCATTATGATCTCCAAATGTAATCTTCATCATCATTAGAATATCATCAAAATCTTTGAACAGCTAATTGTGATGCATAGGCTCAGCCCTATGTGCTTCAATTTGTCACAGAATTCCTTTCTTCCATTCTTCTGCATATCCTCCTTTGATATAAGACAGTATGACTGTCACCTTGTCATTATCATGATATTCCAGGTGTGCATGTAAGATGAGATATATTTGATCCAGATATGACTGGAACTTCTTTTTGTCTCCATCAAAAGAAGTTGGTTCAGCAATGTGAACCTTGGGGGGGTGGACCCAGGGTGGGAGGCCTGTTCCTTGTGCAGAAGAGGAACCTCCTTCTTCTGCCAATGTTAAATGGTTCAGAAGATTTGTCACTATCTCTTGTTGCTGCTGAAGTAACCTCTGTTGATCTGTAATCATCTTCATCATCTCTGCAAAAGTCAGTTGATTGTGCTCTTGATCCATATGAGCAGATACTGCAGATTGAGGTTGTAGAGTTGCTGCTAAGGCTGTACCAAGACCTTCAATGTCTGAGTCTAAGTGGAGAGATGACAACAGTTCTTGATCTTCTAAACTCATGAATCAATTCCTTGAGTGTGATTCTGGCTCTTTGCTGTCTTCTCTGTGCTGTGGAGGGGACTGCTGTCTCTGACTTAAAGTGCTCCACTGGTCTCTGGATTCTTGTGACAGATTGCTTGATGACTTGTCAGATGATTTCAATAAGTGTTCCTGTACTTCTGTAGTTGAGCAATGTCAAATTGATTGCACACTCAGTCATACAACAGAAGCACTATATTTTCAATAAGATGCACAGATGATAAGACAAACAAACAAGAAAACCACGAAAACTTTGAAGAATGATATGTCTACACTAGTATGTAGATGTTTCAGGACCCCCTGCAATGTAAGATGCAAAATGATGGTGGGGATTGATATGGAAAGTGTGATCTGGGTGGGCTGCTAATTCAAGTAGGACAGAGGGAGGGATGAGGGAGGGATCATTGTAATAATGATACAACAATTCCCTGAATAGAGTGGGAGGGTACTTAATTCTGTACCTCCTATCCTGATTCCTCCAACACTCTGACCTAGGATTGGGAAACAACCAGAGAGGAAACCATTCATTGTTTGTTGAAGGTTCACTTCAATGCTGTATGATGATATGTGTGTGCCAAGCAAGAATGTGATGGCAGAGATGGAGACAGACAGTGGAGGGGTGAGTGGTGGGAAGAAGTGAATAAAAGTTGACACTTAGACCTTGATCTAAGAGTTGCTCTGTCCTAGAGCAAGTGAGGGGGGGATGAGGGCAGTGTGAAGAAGAGGTGAGTGGTCCCTGAGCTGTCAGAAGACCAATGCTGTTCCCAGGAATCTGTTGATCAAAAGTGGTCATCCCAGAATGTCCATTGTGTATCAATCTGTCCACTCCAAGGGTCCACCACATGTGTGCTGTGGAGGATGTTGCTAGGCGAGAGGTGGAGGTGGATGGGGTGAACACTATAGTGTCCAACCAAAAGTTGAAGGGGAGATGCAGGTGAGCAAGGGATGTAAGGATGAGTCCACAAGCTACAGGTACACTCACTCTCATGCTTTTGCCACTTACAGTGACAGCAGGCAGCAAGAGGAGGGAGAGGGAGAAAAAGGGCATGGCAAAAAGGTTCTTCTTCACATTTAGGCTTGCATACAAAACCTATGGTATAAAAGGGTGTTGAAATACAAGCACTGCACAGACAAAGAAGAAGGGAATTCTTCTTGAAAATGTGCTAAGGGTGCATTTCTGTAAATACACCATATTTAAGTATCTACTAAATATCAAATTGTAGGCCCAGCCCACAGCAAAAATCACAGGGATGGGGAAATCATGAGGATAAGGAAATCACAAGGGTAGGGGGGTGAATGGAGTGAGCTCAACAGCCCAAAATACAACAAAGGGGTGACAGACAAAGTGCAGGTGAAAGCACTGGTCTGTGGGGGAGGGAGAGGGAAGTGGCAGGTGTGGTGGAGAGAGGAGTTCTGACCAATTGTGAGGCCAACACTATGTTGAAGCTGAACAACTGAGGAAAAGCTAAAACAAAAGGACAATCACACTTAGACTAGCAGATATCCCAGATGTATAATCAGTATAGTAAGACAATGAGAGGACTAGAAGCTACTGCACCTAGCAGATATCCCAGATGATCAGAACTGGAGATAAAACACTAAGTGAACTATCATATAGATAGTACTCTGAGGAGTGCACAGACCATGCTGTACAGTATAGGGCCAGAGAATGAGAAAGTAAAGTAATGATGTCATATCTAATAATAGAGGGGACATGTAAGTGCTGACTGAGGCTCCACAGCAACTATGGGAATGATTGGTGATACTCTGCAGCAGGTGTGAGAAGGATGAATGAGCATCTGCAGTAAGAGTGGGAAAATGAGTCATAACTAAAGATAGAATGGGCCAATTGGAGATTGGACAGCATACACACCATCAGCTGATAAAGATGAACAAGTAGAGTGCATGACTGTGAGAATCACTTTAACATATCAGGAGTGATTATAAGATCTATGATGATAGAAATATAAGAAAAATAGGAGAAATGGAGAAAAAAGAAAAGAAAAGAATAGCAGCCTGACAAATACTCCCTTCTTAAGGTGAGATGTCCCAATGAGCAAAAAATGGAGATGAACATGCATGGCAGATGTCTTCATCTTCTCCTTCCATAGATTTGAAAGGGATGCCTGCAGAGAGTGAAGGAGATAAAGGGTTGATGGAAGAAGACTTGGGCAATTCTTTTAAATCTTCATATGATTTGGGAGTAAAAACTCCATCATTGTCTTTGTCTGTAAATTCATCTTCATCTTCAATGATGCCAAATGGAATTTCCTCATATCCTTCATCAGGAACTGGTGGAGGGGAAATGGGTGTATCTTCTATAATCCATCAAGCATAATGTGGTTTAGCCATCATCTTGGGTGATGTCAGGACACATTTATTTTTCTTTCATTTTTACGATTTCTTTTATCCTTATTGCTCAAGATCTACACAAGATATCTTATCAGATCATGTAGATCTTATCATGATTATATATGACTCATTTCCATTTCATCATTGGCCCAATTACTGTACACATATGACACATATTCTCACAGTTGCTTACAGAGCTTCTCACAGGTGCTGCGCATCCTTACTGATGCTGTGCAAGTTGCTTATTGATTGTTCACAAGAATGCTGCACATTCCTTTATGATACACCTGCCCTAGAGTACATATATGGTCCGTGCGCAGGTTCTCTTTAGTATATATAGTTCAGCTGTATCATATTTACTCTTCAGCTGAATACATCTGGGATATCCATTTGCATAAAGTGTTACAAGGCACTTGCTTTGGCACCTTGTAATGCGTTTCTTTTTTTTTCTTTTTCTTTTCTTTTATCTTACTTACTAGTAAAGCGTAGTATTATTACTACAAGTGTGAGCTTAGCTCCACTTTACTTAGTAAGGACTCTCATTTTTTGTCTTTATTTACATTTGTTTATCTCTAGTTCACTTTGCGCTTGTGGCTGAGCCACTTATATCACATGGACGCGTACGTACTGCGCTTTACTGCGCATTTTTAGTTACTTACTGCACTTTACTGCACAACTGTACTATAGATAGATCATTAATCTTGTATAAATAGTTGACAAACTGGCAGTCTTAAACCCCAGTCTTGTCAACTTCACAATCTAGGGATTCTCCTTATACTGCGCTTGAACTAAGCTCGCTACAACCTAGCTTCCCTCTAAGAACTAAGTCTAAGAACTCTAAAACTCACTAAGACATCTTACGCTAAGTCAAACTGGATCCTTGTATCGTTATTGGTGGAATCATCCTCATAACTATATCATTGATCCCATTCTTCATCGTCATCCAGAACCTCTATTACATTCATCAAGCCAATATCCAAATTTTGGTTACCAGGAGTAACATTTTAGACCTTCCCTAAGACCGTCCAATAGGCCGCTCTTAGCATAAAGCGTGATCTCATCCCTCTTGTTAGCTTAACCCCTTTCCTTATACATTGTGTGACCTTGCTGGCAAACGTCGGCCTCACAGGTGAATATTCCATCTGGCAAAGGGAATAAATGGCTACCAAATGTACCACTTGAGGATTTTCTATGTGATACCTCTTGAGCATATCAGGAACATCTTCCATCAATACTGAAGCAGGTTCCCAAGAATTCTCTTCTGTGGGGTAGTCCTTCCATTTGACCAAATATTGAATTTTACCACAAAACAGACAACTATTGAGAATTTCTTCAACTTCATATTCTTCAACACCATTTTTGATGATAGGAGGAGGAGGATGAATTTTGCATTCAATAATAACATCTTTGACAAAAGGATGAAGTTTGACAACATAAAAAATAGGATAGGTCTTCATCATCTTTGGGACTTTAAGACAATATGCATTGTTGGAGAGTACTTCAAATACTTCATATGGTCCTAGACATTTGTGATCAAATTTCTTCATCAGTCTGCACATGTTGATATTAGTGGCTTCAAGCCAAACTTTGTCTCCAATGGCATAAATGGGGGTTTTGCCTCTATGTTCATCATAAAACTTCTTCATATCCTCTGCTGCTTTCTTCAACAGGATTTCTGCTTCTTCTCTGGTACATTTGGGCCCTGCTACAAACTTATCCACTGAGTTGATTCTGGTTGATGTATGAGGTTCATGGCCCATGTGTGGATCTTGTCCATAATTCAGCATAAATGGTGAATATTTTGTTGCTGAATGAACACAATTGTTATAGGTGAATTTGGCCATGGGCAACCAGCTTGCCCAGTCATTTTGTTGATGATTGATAAAGATGTGGAAGTATTGTTCTATTTATCCACACTTTTGTCCATCAGTTTAAGGATGATAGGCTGTAGATGTAGCCATTTGAATCCCCAATAAACAATTTAATTCATGCATAACTTGAGATGCAAATTGTGGTCCTCAATCTGACAACACCTTTTCTGGAAGACCATAATGTTTCCATACATGATCTCTCACAAGATGTGCCACTCCTTCTGCTGTCACTGTCTCCATTGTTGGAATAGCATGAATCATTTTGGTAAAATAATCCATGACCATGAGAATAGAGTCATTGCCTTGGCTTTCAGGCAATTTGACAATGAGATCTGTAGAGATAATCTGCCAAGGTTGTGAAGGAATTTCATTATGTGTTAACTCTCCTTGTGGTTTCATGGGGAAAGTCTTCATCCTTTGGCATAGATTGCATCCCTTGACATATTTCTTGACATACAATGCCATATTTTGGAATCAAAAGTATCATGGAACCATTTCCAACATTTTCCTGTAGCCAGGATGTCCTGCAAGTGGTGAATCATGGCAGGTCTTCATCAATTCAGCATACATTGTTTCTGGAACATAGCCTTTCCCATTGTAAAAGAGTGTCTTCTTTTCATCTTCACTCCATCATGTGAACATTGCAGTTTTCCTCAAGTCTGCATCCAACTTGTCCCAGACAATATAACTGTGGTCATCTTTTTGAGCATCCATAATTCATTTCAAGATAGGAGGGCTAAGTGCTGCAAGTGAAATTTTGTGTTTGAAAAATTCCAGTTTGAGCAAGATGACATTCTTGTTATCATCTTCTACCCCCTTCTTATGGTCTGAACATCTCGAGAGGAGATCAGGGTGGACATTGGTAACACCCAGTTTATGGACCATGTTGATCTGGAAACAAGACAAATAAAGTGACCAATGAGCTTGACAATGATTGAGCTTCTGGGCCATCATGAAGTATTCCAAGTTCTTGTGGTCTGTGATCACTTGAACAGGGTGAATAGAACCTTCAAGATAGTGATGCCATGCTTCTAGAGCATGGATAATGGCCAACATCTCCTTGTCATACATGTTGTAATTATACTCAGCAGGAGACAAACCCTTACTGAGGTAAGCAACTTGTTGTTATATAAGGTTCTTCACCAACTCTCTCATCTTTTTCTTATCTCAAGATTTCCAGACTTTGTGTTACATCTTATCATATCTTTCTTTGTCCTGATGCGTTTAGGTTCTAACTCCGCACATATACTGTACACACTCTTATAGTTCAGACTCTGCATTTATGTGTACTATAAAAGAGTTCCTGGGTGGTGCAACTGCTTTCTTCAGTTGCTCATCTCGGACTCTAGGTACTGTAACATCACTCTTACATTATTTACTTAGTTGCTCATCTTGGACTCTAGTCCCCCACTTAGTGTGGTGTTTGTAGTGCTCCTCTATCAATCACAAGTCACCTTCTATCGAAGATTAACAGGTTATGGGCCCTGTGCTCTTTTGACTTTGTGACTTCGATAACTCGACTTCTGCGCATTCGATCCACTTGAAATCTCGTACGGACCTCCGTCTACACTGCGTCTACCTTCAATCCAAGTTTCAGCAAATTCGCTTCACTGGTTCACTCGCAATAGCATTGAAGTCTCAACTCCTTGAGTTAGAAATCATAGTGTTATCTCGACAACCCTTTGCACCATTGCTCCCAAACTTTGGCAAGACCTTTGCTAGTATCCTATCCACACGTGTACCAAGTATCATCGCATTCGCATCACTCGCTTTCGCGCTATTAAGCCTCCATTGCGTCAACTATATTTCACCATCATGGACTACACAACTCACTTTGCTGGTAATGCTAGTACCACTCCCCAGTCTTCACTATCCTCCACAACAGCCATTCCCACCAATCCCGACGACCTCTGGTGTGCTAACACTGGAGCTACATCACACATGACTCCCCACCGGCATTGGCTTCGGAATTACAGACCCCACAGAGTCCCAGTTCAACTAGCAGACAACAAGATAGTCTACTCTGCAGGTATTGGCTCTGTTGTCTTTGTCCCTGAAGTAGATGGTCAGCAACTCCGCCCCCTCGAGTTTACAAGTGTCCTGCATGTCCCAGATCTCCAAAACAATCTCTTATCAGTTCTGTTCCTCACTCGTTACAAGCAGTTCTCTGTGCTTATCTTGGAGACTGTTATGAACTTCATCAGGTCCGGCACTATCCTATTCTCAGCATCAGTTAATACTTCAAACTGTGCTTATCTCGAAGGCACCACTACTCCTCTACCACCTCCTATAGTCAATTCAGCTCTAGTTTCGTCGACTCTGCCTATGGACACCTCCCTATGGCACAGAAGACTTTGCCATCATCACTATGGAGGTATAGATCGCATTTTGAAGCAGAAACTGGTCTCTGGACTCAAGATACAATCCCCTTCACCTCCAGATCCTGTTTGTGAGCCCTGCTTAGCTAGCAAGATGCATGCAAACCCCTTCCCTTCATCACAGACTCACACCTCACACCCTCTTGAGTTAGTGCACTCAGATCTCCATGGTCCTCTCCCTGTTCGTACACACTCAGGATTTAGGTACTGGGTCTCCTTCATAGATGATTACACAAGATTCTGGGCAGTCTTCCCCATTCGTGCAAAGTCTGACACCTTTGAGGCCTTCAAAGCTTTCAAAGCTTATGCCAAAAACCACCTGGGGACAAAAATCAAGACTCTCTGGGATGATAAGGGAGGGGAGTATATGTCCAATGCTTTCCTACAGTTTACCACAGATGCAGGCATCATTTGACAACACACTGTTCAAAATCGGCCTCAGCAAAATGGTGTAGCTGAAAGGGCTAACAGGACTATGGCAGAGGGAGTTACTGCTATGTTAGCTGAGTCTGGCCTGCCTTCGTCATTTTGGGGAGAAGCTCTTGCTGCTTATGTCCATGTCTGGAACTGCCTCCCCACCTCTGCCATCTTGAAACCAACCACTCCTTATGAACTATGGCACAAGAAGAAGCCAGATGTTTCCCATCTTCAAGTCTGGGGTTGCACTGCTTATGTGCATGTGCAGAGGGATCAGAGGGACAGTCTAGTTCCTCATATGTGAAAGGCTGTCTTCATTGGTTACCCTGCAGGTTACAAGGGCTGGAAGTTCTGGGACCAATCTTCAAGGACTTGTTTCATTAGTGAGAGGGCTGACTTCAATGAAAGGTACTTCCCTGCTAGGAAGGACAGTCCTATCTCGACTCCTCCTTCCCTTGTAGTACCTCCTACACCTTCTGAGCCTGTGCCAGATCATAGGAGGGATATCTTAGATGCTGATCTCAACACAGACTCTTCAGCACCTCCCCCTGTTGCACCAGTACCTCCTATTATTGAAGCAAGTCCTCCCTCATCTCCTACTTCATTGACTTCATCTCTAGAAGGCCCTGACTCTGTCAACCCTTCAACTTCTACTCAGTCTCCTTCACAGTCTACTAGTGCTGTCCCTACTCCTTCTGTTACCCCTGCACCTAGGGCTACACCTCTGTGTTGTAGTACTAGAGATAGGAAGGCTCCCAGAGAATGGTGGAAGGTGCATAGAGAGCCTACACCTATTCTTGAAAGCTCTGAAGAAGAAGACGAAGTGCAAGTAAAGGAAGAAGCCAATGAAGATGAAGAGTTTCCGGGTGCATTTTTCACAGATCCTGGTCGTGCCTTTGCAGCATCATTAGGCCTGGAGCCTTCTACCTATAGGCAAGCTTTGGGGCACTCAGACGCAAAGCAGCGGACTACAGCAGCTGAAGAAGAACTGGATGCTCACAGTCACAATGGCACTTGGGAGCTTACTGATCTCCCCCCCAGCCAGAAAGCTATTGGTTGTAGATGGGTCTTCAAGGTTAAAAGGAATGCTGATGGTTCTGTGGAGAGGTACAAGGCTTGACTTGTAGCAAAGGGCTTCAGTCAAAGGCCTGGTTTCAACTTCAATGAAACATTTGCTCCTACAGCTAAGTTTGCTGCTATCAGGACCATTCTCACCCTTGCAGGACTTAATGACCTACACCTCCATTCCATTGACATCTCCCATGCCTTTATCAATGGCAATCTTGATGAAGAGGTCTATATGCAGCAGCCCAAAGGCTTCACTCTGGGGAGCAGTAACCAAGTCCTTCGACTTTGCAAATCTATCTATGGCTTGAAGCAAGCATCTCGTATGTGGTACCAGAAGTTACAGTCTGTCCTTCTTGACAT
>QLPN01008899.1:0-10621 GCA_003314395.1 Albatrellus ellisii
GCATAGTATTAACTACAGCTGTGAGCTTAGCTCCAACTCTTATAGTAAGGACTCATTTCTATGTGCTAAGAGTGGCCTATTGGACGGTCTTAGGGAAGGTCTAAAATGTTACTCCTGGTAACCAAGGTTTGGATATTGGCTTGATGGACGTAATAGAGGTTCTGGATGATGATGAAGAGTGGGATTAACGAGATGGTTACGAGGATAATTCCACTGATAACGATACGAGAATCCAGATTTGACTTTTAGCGTAAGATGTCTTAGTGATTTCCTTTAGAGTTCTTAGACTTAGTTCTTTAGAGGAGAATGAGTGTGTAGCGAGCTTAGGTCAAGCGCAGTAAGAGGAAAATCCCTAGATTGTGAAGTTGACAAGACTGGGGTTTAAGACCGCCAATTTGTCAACTATTTATACAAAACTAGTGATCTAACTATAGTAAAGTTACGCAGTAAAGTGCAGTAAGTAAACGAGAATGTGCAGTAAGTACGTGAGAATGCGCAGTAAGTACACGTCTATGTGATATAAGTGGCTCAGCCACAAGCGCGAACTGAACATGAGATAAACAATGGTAAATAAAGACGAGAAAAGAGAGTCCTTGCTAATTGTATAGTAATAGTCCTTAGCAAGTGAATGTTATAATAAATAAAAGAAAGATAAAAGAGAGAAGATAAGTCTAATATAGTACCTGGAGCTATGCTCACACTTAAGTATGTAAATACTTAAGTACTATAAAAGAGAAAGGAAAATGATAAGTCCTTACTAGGTAAAGTGGAGCTAAGCTCACACTTGTAGTAATAATACTACACTTTACTAGTAAGTAAGATAAAAAAGAAAAAGATAAAAAAAGAAAAAATGTTACGAGGTGCCAAAGCAAGTGCCTCGTAACACTATGCACCTTTACAGTACTATAGTATTCTTATACTTAGCTGTGAGCTTAGTGCCAAGTACTGTAAAGCATCTTTATCTTTTTCTTTCTTTCTTTCTTTATTATAACATTTATTTGCTAAGGACTATTACTATACAATTAGCAAGGACTCATCCCATCTCATCTTTGTTTGTCTTTGTTTACCTCTCATTTCACTCACACTAGTGGCTACATTTACTTAGTTCACTATGGATGTGTCCTAGTCACATGATCTTGTTGATTGCTGCACAATCATTGTTCATCTGTGAACTTTAACTACTCTTACTATTCTTGGAACTCCAGTTTTGGATTGGTAGTTGAAAGACTGGTGGCCTTAAACCCCAGTCCTGTCAACTTTGCAATCTACAGATTCTCCTATATTGTGCTTGACTTAAACTCACCTTCATCTCACTTAAAGAACACTAAGAACTAAGTCTAAGATCTCTAAATCACTCTAAAGTGTCACTCAGATATCCTAAACTTGTCACTCTGGATCCTTGTTTAGTCATTGGTGGTATCATCCTCATTACTATCTCATTGATCCCACTCTTCATCATCATCAGGAGCATTTACTACACAATTCAAATGCACAACAACTACCTTGTTACCAGGGGTATAGTTATTGCAGACTTTCCCTAAGACTGGACAATAGACCACTCTTAGCAGAGGCTCATCACTGAGTGTCAATGTAATTTGCACACACACATCATGGTTGTGATTGACCCAGTCATTGTAGTCAGGTGATGTGTTGGCCAGAGCCTGATTGGAACCACTGACAATAGACCATAGTCCATGCATTTGAAGAACCAT
This sequence comes from Albatrellus ellisii, assembly GCA_003314395.1. NCBI lineage: Eukaryota > Fungi > Basidiomycota > Agaricomycetes > Russulales > Albatrellaceae > Albatrellus > Albatrellus ellisii. The sequence goes on from QLPN01008899.1 coordinate 1,713, forward strand.
TTTGACACAAAATGTCCAGAAGGTGAAATCTTCACCATCTTCTGTGAGGAAAGGTACATTGTAGAGCTTGCTCAAAGCTTTGACATTTGAGCTTGCCACAGCACCTGCCATTGGGGCAGTGCTTCCAGTCACTGATGCAGGAGTCTTGCCTGTTGAGGCTGCTGCTGACATGGTGTGTGAAGTGCAGGGGTGTGAGTTTGTCTTTAAGGTGCTTGCTCAGTTTCAATATACCTCCGGTCTCATAACCTATTGAAGGAGGTTGCTTGGAAAAAGTGTGGCCAACTGTAGAATGAAGAGCATATATTCTCAGTCTCTTTGTAGATGACTGAGTGGAAAGTAAACTATGCAAGGGGGAATTTTCTGTAGAGTAGGGTCCATCCATATCATCCATGAGTCCCACAAGAGGTCCATGTGGTGCAGTCATGCTATTCACCCTGTCACCCTGTCATGCTATTGCATGTTTGCTGTCACACATTACTGTAAGCCCTAACAGGGAGGAGTTACCTGGAATGCATAAGACATAGATGCCTGCATCAGCATGCAGATGATGAAGCCCCTGATCCAGCAACACCTTGTGGAGCTTTGCATCCCACTACCACAATGCCTGTTTGAGTCCATCTATGGACTTTAGAAGGCAGCAGACTTTGTCTGCATTGGCAAGGTCTGCAAATCCTTCAGGTTGAAGCATGTATAGCTCCTCATCTAGATCTCCATTCAGAAAAGTGGACTTGACATCCATGGTATTGATATGCCAATCAAAATGGGTGGCAAGAGCAAAGATAAGACAGAGTGATTCAAAGCATGCTACAGGTGAGAATACCTCATTATAATTGATACCCTGAATCTGTGTAAACCCTTTTGCAACAAGGTGTGCCCTGTAGCATTTGTCAGCCTTCTTCTTGAAGACACATTTGTTGCATATCACTTTGCATCCAACTGGAAGGTCAATGAGCTCCCATGTTCACATGTCTGCCATGGCAGTAAGTTTATACTCACAGGCCTCATGCAATTGTTGTGCATCAGGTGAGGAGAAGGCCTCCTGCAAAGTGAATGAGTTGTGCAAGACTGCTTGTGTGAGAAGGGCTGAGAGATTTGGTGCTGGTCAGGGAGTTGCAAAGTCCTCTTCACCAGCAGAGTCTTGTTCCTTGATGTGAGGCCAACATTTGCCAGCAAGGTCACACAATGTAAAAGAAAGGAAAAGGGCTAACAAGAGGGATGAGATCATGCTTGAGCAAACGGATATCCCAGATGTATTCAGCTGAAGAGTAACTACGATACAGCTGAACTATATATACTAAAGAGAACCTGTGCACAGACCATGTATGTACTCTAGGGCAGGTGTATCATAAAGGAATGTGCAGCATTCCTGTGAACGATCAATAAGAAACTTGCATAGCATCAGTAAGGATGCACAGCATCTGTGAGAAGCTCTGTAAGTGACTGTGAGAATATGTGTCATATCAGTATGGTAAATGGGCCAATGATGAATGATGAATGAGTCATATATAATCACGATAAGATCTATCAATGATCTGATAAGATATCTCTTGTAGATCTTGAGTGGTAAGCATGAAAGAAATTGTAAAATGTAAAGAAAATAAATGTGTCCTGACACTTGACTGCTTTGAAAGGGCATATGCACTGTCACTGAAGCATGCCAGTTGTCAAGTTGTGTGACTGGAACATTGTGGGGCTTCCTGGACAATTGGATCTGCTATGAGAGGATGATCAGCTGAAACTCAACATGTTTGGACAGGAGCTCTGAAGACTAAAGGAGGGACTGGCACTGATTGCTGGAGATGTGTGAAGTGCTTAGCATGCATTTGCTCATGTATTGGTGCTGGGGCAGATAGTGGAGTGACTGGTGTTGGTGCAGGTGCAACAAAAAATGGTGAAGATGGTCAAGAAGGTGACAACGATGATGAGGATGATGAGGGAGGTGCAGAAGATGATGAGGAGGAAGAATCAGAGTCTGGTTCAAGCAGAGCATCATTCCTATCCACCCCATCCAAGGAGTCAAGATGCTCAGGATCCACATTGGGGAACAGCTTCAGTGGAGGGATGATAGTAGTGATGGCAGGAGTGGGAAACAGCAGGAAAAGTGACTCATAAAAAATGGCATCACAATCAATGACAAGCCAGTGCCCCTGCCTGTCCCAAAAGCACCATGCTTTCAAACAGGGCTCATAGCCAACAAAAGCACAAGTGCACACATGTGCACTGAGCTTCATGCAATGTTCCTCAGGCATGTGTACATATGCAAGGCAACCAAACACCCTGAAATAAGAGATGTCAGGGGGGCCAGAATGCAACCAGAGAGAGGATAGAGTGCGCCATCTGAGGTGAGAAGTGGGTGTTAAGGTCAAATCCCTGACCCTGTATATGTGCTACTACACTTCATAACAGAGCTACAATATTTTCATAGCAGAGTTACAACTCTACTGTAGTCATGACAGCTCCACATTGTGCTATTAGCACTTCACTTAGACAAGGCCTGGTAGCTCAGTGGTTAGAGCACCCACCTGGAGGAAGGGAGGTCTTTGGTTCAAACCCAAGCCAAGCCACTATTTTGGCAATTGCACATTCTAACAGGTGTGTGGTTATACAGGTGACCCACAGCTTGCAGTGTGAGTTCCCAATGACCAGTGGACAGACAGCTTCCATATAGCATGGCATGAACACAATCCAGTAGTGTCCTGTTCCAGTGTTTGGCATGTCCATTCTGCTGAGGAGAGTAAGTTGCCATGTGTTAGTGGTCTACCCCTTGAGTAACAAGCTTCTGAGAGAACATTGCATTAACAAACTCCCCACCACAATCCATATGAAGGGCCTTGAGAGTGCACCCAGTTTGATTCATGCTCCAAACCTGAAAAGCCTCAAAAGCTAAGATAACTTGATCCTTCCAAGTAAGGCAGTGAATGGTGCCCATGCCAGAGAAGTTGTCCAAAAACATGATGAAGTAGGCATGGCCTTGGAGAGACTGGGTAGTGAAGGGGCCAATGACATCAGAGTAGATGAGATCCAATGTGGCAGCCACATGGTGTTTGGAGATGTGAAAAGGAGCATGAGTCATGCAACCCTGTGCACAGGGACCACATGGGGCAGACAATGGTGAGTAGTCAACCAGGTAGCCTTTGAAGGCAGTGGGAGTAAGATGATTATGCAAATATTTGGCAGGATGACCAAAATGTGTGTGCCAGATATCAATGGCAACACATGTTGGAGTTTACAGTGATGTGCAACAGTAAACATGTGCAACTGCAAATGCACAAATGTGCAACTGCATGGCTGTGCCACATGGACCTCTCACAGGACTCAGGGATGATACAGACAGACCTGTTACTTACAGAAGATTTCCTTCACATCTTTTCTTTTCCCTCAGTCTTCTACAAAGAGACTGAGTCAGTACCTACTCTCTACACTGTTCATGTTTTATGTTTTCTCACTATTTCTCCCTGTAGAATATTATTCTCTTCTTTCTACAGTTGGTGTGCTCTTTCCAAGTAACCCCCTTCAATAGATTATGAGACCTGGGGTCTATTGAAACTGAGCAAGCACCACCTTCAAGACAAACTCACACCCCACACTTTACACACCATGTCAGCAGCAGCCTTGACAAGCAAGACTCCTACACCAGCAACTGGATGCACCACCATGATGGCAGGCACCATGACAAGCTCAAATGCAAAAGCCTTGAGCAAGCTTTATGACATACCTTTTCTCACAGAAAATGGTGAAAATTTCACCTTCTGGAAATTTCATGTTGAAATGGTTCTCCAAGTGCATGGACTCTGGCCTATCATCAGCAGCTCTGATTAGGCTCTGGCCAACACATTGTCTGACTATGATGACTGGGTCAACTGCTGATATGTGCTGTGCCAGGCTGAAGGGGAATAACAACCACAACCACAACAATTGCTGAAGGGTGCAAGTTGTAAGATTCTCTAGACACCAAGGTAGAGAGAGTTAGTAGTTAAGTGCAATATGTGTGATAGCATGACATGACTAGGGCAACAAAGGAAATACAACTTGGGCAACAAATGGGCAATATGACATGATAAAGAGAATGCAATGTGATGCAAGGGAGAATGCAAAAGAGAACACAATACAATAATAGACACAACCTATGAGGAACATGCACTGTCTTGATTGTGAGACATGTGGAGGGAAGATCAGAACATACTTTTTCACAAATGGACTTGGACAGGGAAGAGAAGTCAAATAATGGGCAGGGGAAATATATTCATTTCCAACAGACAATGCACCATTTAAATACAAGTCTAGCTCAAAGACTGGAGCACAACAAAACAAAACAGAAAATTTACAACATAGGGTCAATCATAGGGATATTTGCAATGAGGTGGAATCTAGATGTGACTGATTAAAATATCATGTTATACAGATGAGTGAAATAGGAAAAGTGTCAATCACACCAAATGCTGACTCATGACTTGTGACTCCATGGACCATGTCTTGGCCTATATATCTTATCAATCCTGCTCCTCATCAGCTGAACCCAGTCCTATAGTCCAATGCCTAAACAAATGGGCAATTGATGCACCTACAGATGATTGTCACATGTGGCACATTATTGTTGCTATGTTTGCCTGATGTCACTTTCTGGTGTTATGTGTGCATGATGTTCATCACTGCAACCATGATGCATGCATGCAAATCATGTTGACACTCAGTGATGAGCCTCTCAACACCATGCTGTACACAACAACATCACAAGATGCTTGGGAGAAGCTAATGATGCAATATGAAGGGAAAGGGGAGTAGAAAATTGCTTACTTGATTAGTGAGCTATTCTACAGCACTCTATCTGATGATACCCCCCTTGAACCACAAATAAACACAATGGTGTGCACCACACACACTCTCTCCTCACTTGGGCAGCAACTCAATGAGAAACTCATTCCTGTTGCCATCATCATCTCACTCCCTCCATCCTATGACATGCTCAAAACAATCCTCACCACCATGAAGGCAACTGTTCTCAACATTGAGAACATTCACTTGCAAGTTACACTTGAGGAGCAATGCTGAACTCATGTCACAGATTCCACAGGCACATTTGTGGCTCACTTCAAAGGCAAAGGCAAAGGCAAAGGACCCACAATGTTGTATGAGGAGCAACAGGCAAAGCACAAGGCAAAAGGGTTTTGTACACACTGCAAGATCCACAGCCACAAAGTCAAAGACTGTTGCAAGCTCAATGCTGAAAAGGGCACCATGATGGTGCATGTTGCCACTGACAGCACAGTGCTACATGCTCATATGTGTGACAATGATAATGACAATGCATCATTCAATCTCTTCAATGTTGCTGAAAAACTCACACAATGTGACAACCTCACAGCTCATTGGCTCATTGACTCAGGCACCAGTCACCACATGAGCTCCAACCATGACTGGTTATTCCTCTACCACCCATTCACTACACTGTGCAAAGTCTGGCTAGGTGATAACAGCTACATTCTAGCTGAGGGTACTGGCAACATCCATATGAAGATGTGTGCCAACAAGAAATGGAACCCAACTATCCTGCAGGACATACTCTATGTCCCTGAGCTCAATGGTAATCTCCTATTGGTCTCTGCACTTGCAAAACATGGTGCACACATCCAATTCAACAGGGATATGTGCAAGATCCTCAACAAGGATAATGAACTCACATGCATTGGCCACCTCAAGGATAACCTCTACATCCTTGACATGCACATGCACACTCCTGATACCATGTGAATTGTGCATGTTACATCATTCCCATCTGAAGGCATTGACATCTCTGATGATCCCTCTGCCTTCATTGCACACACGAGAATGGCTACCACCAACATACAGACCTGGCATTGCTGCCTAGGTCACATTGGCATAGACTCCATCCTGTGCATGGTCCACAATGGTATAGTCAAGGGCATGGCCATCACTGGCAACACAACCTGCAATGCTCTTGGGATATGCAAGCCTTGCATCAATGGCAAGCACACATGACATGATGTTGTGAAATTGACACAGATGCACACTGACACAATGCTCAGCTGCATCTTTTCAGATCTGTGCAGGCCCATGCAATCATGCTCCCATGAAGGATATGACCACTTCATGACATTTATTGATGACAAGTCATGCAAGGTCTTTGTCTGCAGCCTCAAACACAAAAGCGATCTGCACAAATGTCTCACAGACTTCATCACATGCACTGAAGTTGAGACTGGCACAACACTGAAGGTACTCCATTCAGATGGTGGAGGTGAATATACAGGTGAGCACATGCAGAAGTTCCTGCAGGTGCATGGCATTAAACATGAAATGACAACTGCTGACATGCTGCAACATAATGGCATCACTGAACACATGAATTGCACACTTGTGGAGATCACACTGTCAGGCTTCATTTATGGAGTGTTATATCTCTTTATTCTTTTCATTTTCATTTATGTTTCTTTTGATGATCTGATAAGACAAAATCTTATTATCTTTCTGTTGTCTTATCTTATCTTATCATATCCATTGCAGTCTAGGATATTCTGGCTAGGCCTAGACCATGAGGTCATAGCATGCACCTTTGGCATGTTCCATACTTACTGTGGTGTTGTACCTTGTAGCCTGCCTTATAGTATACTGCACTGGTCTGTGCACTTTATCTTAGAGTATATAGGCTTACTTAGTATATACCCCAGCTAGTTATGGCTGGATTTCCTCTTCTATTGAGTGATCTTTAGTTAAGTGCACCCAGTCTCCCTTTCAGGGATATATGCAGACTCCAGTCTCATACACATGCACACTGCTCACCAACGCCAACCTCCCACATTCTTACTGGTATGACACTATCAAGTATGCCACTTACTTGCACAACATAGTGCCAACACACACACTCAGAGATGATCTCACACTGGAAGAATCCTGGAGTGGTAATGTCACCCTCATTTGCATCTTTGGTTGCAAAACCTTTGTCCATATTCCAGACAAGTACCAACACAAACTTGACACAAACTTGCTGCTTTGCACCTTCATCAGCTATGTGCATAATTGATGCACCTACCACCTGGTCCACTGTCTGAGTGGGCACATCATTGAATCACACAACATGATCTTCAATGAAGGGGGCCCCACAAAATGCTATGAGCAGATCATCTTCAATCCAAACATGGATGACTCAGAGTCTGATGAGTGCAATACTCATGCCAGTGACCCACCAGTTTCTGCTGAAGCTCCCCCAACTGTGACCCCTACAACAGTGACCACTTCCATGCCTGACATATGACATACAGCACCCACAGCTCCTATGCATATGCCCATGGCTGTAGTGGGGTGAGGACAAATAACAACCACAACCACAACAAGTCTGAGGGGTGTGAGCCATAAGATTCTTTGGACACTGAAAGATGAAGAGTTAGTTGATATGGAGTGACATAATAACATGGCACAAATGGGCAATAATAAGGAAATATGACAAAATGCAACACTGGAAATGCAACAGTAATATGGACACAGACACAATGCAGTGCAACAATATGCAGACACAATGCAACTGTAACCATGATACAGACACAATAAATGTGACCTATGAGGTGTGTGTGCTTTCTTGGTTTTAATGACATAAGGAGGGAAGAGCTGAAAGTGCTTTTTTGCCTTGTGACTTGGATGGGAGAGGAGGGATGAATCTCTGGGGGGGGGTCTATTTGTTTCTGGTGGGCAATGAGCTATATAAATACAAGTCTAGCTCCAAGACTAGAGTGCAACAAAACACAACAGAAATTTTACAAATGCAGGTCAACCATAAGGACAAATCAGAATGAGATGTGGAATCCAGAAATAGATATGAATAGAGTAAAATATTGTACCATTAAGGATGAGCAAAAAGGGGAAAGCACCAATCACACCAAAGGATGATGTTATGACCTGTGACTCCACCTATTTATTTGGCAGGCCTTGACCAAGCATCAGCCCATATATCCTATCTGTCTTGCTCCTTGTCAGCTGAAGCCAATCCTCTGTTTCAGCACTGAAGCAATAGCATGATTGATGCAGCTGTGGATGATGATTGTGTGTGGCATGTTAATGTCACTGTTTTTGCCTGATGTCACTGATGATCTTTTTCTGTTGCTACATGCATGTGATGCTTATCATCTCCTTCCAACTGAAATCATGACTGTCTGCAGTCACTAGTGTAAAAACATGTTGCATTGCAACATTGAGTTACAAAGCATCATCTGTGAAAGTATACATAGCTTATTGCAACAGAAAATAGTACTCTATCTATCTACAGACCAAGTCCAATTTACAGACCAACCCCAACTTACAGACCCCTTCCAATTATCTCTCCAGCTGACATGTTACCTTATCTATCTACAGACCAATCCCAATTGCCTCTCCAGCTATAAAGTAAAGACCTATTGCACTGCAACATTAACTGAATCAGATATAGTTGAATAAGTTGCAACATTCCTCACCAATGTCCCTGTTCATCAACCCAGGAACTCTGCACCTGTGAAAGAGATGATTGTGAGAAAATAAAAGAGTAAAATATGGTAATCAACACTGCCAAAATGTTTTAGTATAGATGGATAAAAATAGAAGAAAGTCAAAGACCAACATGATTGTAGAGCCAAAGTACCCAGCCAACTTGCATGCACAATGATACTCATGGGTACAGTAGTGTGATTCAATACAGAAAAACATAGTCTGAACATTCTGCCTAACATGTTATTGTTTAAAAAGATAGTATCAACAGAACTCACAAAGAGATTTGCAAAATGTCAAGAGAGTAAACACCTGTTGCATTGAAATATCAACTAATAAGACATGATCACAGTTGTAGATATATGTAGCAACAGAGAATAAAAGGAAACAATGATAGATGTAAACAGAAATGGATGAACAATAGGCACAAAGTTGAATAT
>QLPN01008900.1:436-36100 GCA_003314395.1 Albatrellus ellisii
GGGAACCTGCTTCAGTATTGATGGAAGATGTTCCTGATATGCTTAAGAGGTACCATAAAGAACATCCTCAAGCAATACATTCGGTAGCCATTTATTCCCTTTACCAGATGGAATACTCACCCAAAATGATGGCTCAACCACATTATGCTTGACGACTTCATGAAGAAACACCTATATCCATCCCACTAGTTCTTGATGAAGGATATGAAGAAGTTCCTTTTGGCATCATTGACAATGAAGATGACTTCACAGATGAAGACGATGATGGAGTTATAAATCATATGAAGACTTGAAAGAATTACCCAAGTCTTCTTCCATCATTCCTTTATCTCCATCACTCTTTGCTGGCATTCCTTTCAAATCTATGGAAGGAGAAGAAGAAGATATCTGCCATGCATGTTCATCTCCATTCTTTGCTTGTTGAGACATCTTGCCTTGAGAAGGGGGTATTTGTCAGGCTGCTATTATTTTCCCTATTTTTTTCTTCATTTTCCTCTATTTTTTTATATTTCTATTGTCATAGATCTTACAATTGCTCCTGATCTATCAAAGCGATTCCCACGGTCATACACTCTTTCTCTTTGTCTTTATCAGCCAATGACACATATGTCATCCAATCTCCAATCAGCCCATTCTATCTTTAGTTATACTTCCTTTTCTCACACTTACTGCATATGCTCACCAATCCTTCTCACACCTGCTGTGGAGTATCACCAATCACTCTCACAGTTGCTGCAGAGCCTCAGTCAGCACTGACATGTCCTATCTATTATTAGATATGATGTCATCATTTTACTTTCCCATTCTCTGGCCCTATACTGTACTGCATGGTCTGTGCACACTCTAGGGTACTATATATACATAGGATTCCTAGTGGTTTATTCCCCAGTTCTGATCATCTGGGATATCCACTAGGTACAGTACCAATTCTCCCTTCTCTCTTACTATACACTAACATTATCTGGGATATCTGCTAGCTTAAGCACAATTGTCCTTTTTGTTTTAGTCTTTCATCAGTTGTTCAGCTTCAGCTCAGCATCAGCCTCACAGTCCTCAAGCAAGTGTGAGGGCAGCACAAAGAAAGGATGGGCAGGATCAGAGCTTGATCTCCTGATGATGGCCAAGAGGGAAATATCCACTCAACTGGATTGTTCATGTGTAGGGCATATGCATCCAAAAGCACTGAATGGAGGAGTTTAGGCAGTTTGAGGTGGAGGTGGAGGGGCTGGACACTGTAATGCCCAACAAGAAGCTGAAAAGGGGAGTTAGGAATGCAAAGAATGTAAGCTGGTCACCAAGTGTTAAGATGATGCACACTGGCTTGTTTGTGCTGCTAAATACAGTGTGAACAGTTAGTGGGTGGGAGAGGAAAGTATTTGAACCCCTGTTGATAGCAGCAGGGAGGAGTGGTGAGGAGAGGTGGAATGGTGGCAGCAAGGAAAGAAAAGAGTTCCATTCAATTGTGAGGCCAACACTAGTTGAGCCTGAACAAAGACCTAAAAGATAAAGATCATGCTTGGTGGAGGCTAGTGGATGTTAAACTTTCTTGCACTCTACTGTGTCACACTCTCAGCCACCTGTAGACTCATGGTCTGTGTGCCATCTCCATTCATACATATACTAGCTGTCTTGTACTTGATCTAATAACACTTCCAATGTTCTCTCTCTCACACATGTTTGCATGCCAGAGTACCAGTTTACTGGTTATACTCTTTCCTCTTGCATGTGCACCTGCAGTTGAGCACCCACTTATTGGTAGCTCATCAGTGGATATCCCAGATATGTGATCAGCAACAGAATACAAGACTAGAGAAGAGCTACTGCACCCAGTGGATATCCCAGATGAACAGATCTGGAGAACATTACCAGGAGTCCTATGGTATATATGCTACTGGTAATGTAGGGCAGGCTCTGTCAGGTTGCATGTACCCTTATTTATTATTGCTTTATTTTCTTTCCTGTTTATCTTGATCTGATTAGATATGATCACATTCATCATATCTTGTCACCTGCTGATCATATCTAATCTCTCACTTCCTGTCTTTTTGTTCTGGATAGGGTTGTTTCCCATGGATGCTGTGCATCCCTGAGGCTGCTATAAGTCAGGAGTCCTGACTTTGTGACATCTGTCATGTTGTCAGCCTGATAGACTCTTAAGGCCATCAGAGCTGTGTTCAAAGGCAGGCAAGGACACAAATGGTGTGTAGATCATGGTGATGTATAAGTGGGCCTCTAGCCTGGTATATAAGAGGAGCCAGAGGACTATGGTCCAAAGGCAAGACATCTGAGGAGAGGGTAGATGAGATCATACAGACTGTAGAGGGTACACAAAAGGAAAGAATGACTGTGCAGATGCAGGGAGTGTCAGAGATGAGTAAAGAGTGCCTGGTAGAGATCTCACCTCAGCAAGTGAGTAAAGTGCTGAGGTGAACAGACAAAGATAGAGGAGTTTATACAGTAAGGGCAACATAATTTTAGGGAGGAGCACAAACTGTAAAGAGAGAAGATATGATGAAGAGGGAGATAAGCATACATAGTATGTAATTGTGTGTCCAGCATTGTATAATAGGCAGAAACTGACAAACTGCACAGTCATATAGTGGATAACAACCAATAGCCAAAGGTTCTCAAAAGATGATGAGTAAGGTCCACAGTAACTCTGAGAAAGATTGGTGATACTCCACAGCAAGTGTAAGAAGGCTGAGTGAGTATCCATAGTCCAGGTGAGAAAAGAGTCATAACCATATTGTAAGCAGGCTGATCTTCTATTGGCTGACATACACATCCTTGGCCAAAGATCTATGATAAGATAAGAGAAAGACCAAATAGATCACCTCACTAGACCAAAAGTGATAAGAGGATCAATAGTGATATAAATGTATGAAAGATATGGAGAATATCAGGAGGATAATATGTGGCCTGATACAATGGGGTGGTCCATGCAACCTACAACATTGCCTGCCTTGCTAGAGATCTCCTGGAGGATGATGGTGAATGGGATCAGTATCTTCAAGGGGCTGGGGAGATGCAGACTGGTGGTCACCTGTGCTTTCTCTTTGTCCCCATCCTCTATTACAACAACCCATCTATCCCTGCCATTCTGTGGGATCATCAGAAAGCAAAACTATGTGATGATTTGCACATGTCCTCCCCACTCTGTGAGTTGAAGACCACTACTCTACCTTCAATGAGGAGCAGAAGTCTTCCTTTGATGCTGTCATGGCCTCTGTTGATGGGAACCAGGGCAAGACCTTTTTCCTCCACAGTGCAGGAGGTTGTGGGAAGACCTATCTCTGCAACACCATTGCTGTTGCTGTACATTCCAAGGGCAAGGCTGCTCTCTGTGTTGGCTCCTCAGGCATAGCCTCACTTCTCCTGGATGGTGGTCACACTGCCCACTCTTGCTTCAAAATCCCCATCTTCCTCCATGAAACATCCACCTGCAATTTGAAGCACAACTCTGACCATGAGGGGTTGTTGAAGGAGACTGGATTGTGATCTGGGATGAAGCACCTATGCACCATCACTATGCCATGGAGGCCCTATATTACACCTTGCAAGACCTGCTGGAGGATGGGGTGGCATTTTTGGGGATCATTATGCTCTTTGGTGGGGACTTTCTCTGAATCCTGCCTGTCACCCCCAAGAATTCCAGACAGCAGACAGTCAATGCTTCCCTCTGCAACCCCAGAAAAGCACCACCATCTTTCACCTCAAGCAGAACATGTGTCTTGACCACACTCCAGGCAGTGCTATATTTGCTTGGTGGTTGCTTCAAGCTGGTGCTGGAGGCCCAAACCCATTCATCAAACTCCCCACTAGCATGTGCCTCTTAGAAGAGAACACTGTGCAGATGCTCATTGACACAATCTACCATGGGATTGGAGATGCATAGGGGAAGCCTGACCAATATTTCCTGGAGCACACCATACTTTCCTCCAAGAATGACACTGTTGATGAGCTCAACTATGCCATCCCTGCCCAGTTTCCTGGAGAACACACCACCCTCTTCAGTGTTGACAAAGTCAAGAGTTGCCAGGAGGACTACCCCATTGAATACCTCAACTCCCTCAATGCTTCTAGTATTCCCCTTGCACAACTTCATGTCAAAGTTGGCTGTCCCCTCATGCTCCTCAGGAATATGGACCCATCTCATGGACTCTGCAATGGGACTCACCTATTATTGCTGGAGGTCAAACCCTGTGTTTTCAGGTGTTGCATCTTGGGTAGAAAACATGCAGGCAGGATTGTTTTCATCCCCAGGATGATCTTGGAGCCCTCTGATGAGTCATGACCTATTCCTCTATCATGCCACCAATTCCCAGTTTGCCTTGCCTTTTCCATGACTATCAACAATTCACAAGGCCAATCACTCACTCATATTGGGTTGGACTTGTGCTCTGGAGTTTTTGCCCATGGCTAACTCTATGTTGCATCATCCTGCTGCACATCTGGGGACAGGATCAAGGACTGTGAGGCCAATGCTATGTTGAAGCCAAACAACTGAGAAAAGAGCTAAAACAACAAATAGGACAATCACACTTTGACTAGCAGATATCCCAGATATATAATCAGCTAAGAAAGACAAGGAAAGAACTAGAGGGTACTGCACCTAGTGGATATCCCAGATGATCAGAACTGGGGATAAAACACTAAGTGGACTATGCTATATATACTACTCAAAGGAGTGCACAGACTGTGCTGTACAGTATAGGGCCAGAGAATGAGAAAGTAAAGTAATGACATCATATCTAATAATAGAGGGGACATGTAAGTGCTGACAGAGGCTCCACAGCAGGTGTGAGAAGGGTTGGTGAGCATGTGCAGTAAGTGTGAGAAAATGAAGTATAGCTAAAGATAGAACAGGCCAATTGGAGATCAGACAACATACATGTCATCAGCCAATGAAGACAAAGAGAAGGAATGCATGACTGTGGGAATCGCTTCAATAGATCAGGAGTGATTGTAAGATCTATGACAATAGAGGCATAAGAAAATAGAGAAAAATGAAGAAAAAAATAGGGAAAATAATAGTGGCCTGACAAGGACCACTTTCCTGAGGGTTCCCATGGAGGATCAGCCTTGAATGTGGTGTATCCTGAGGTTTTGCAGAATATTTTACCAGCACCTTGGTGAGTTTTGTTGCTAATAGACTATTGTTGAAACTGGGCAGCACAGTGAGGGAAGCAAACACCATGACATAGAACTGACAAATGTGGAGCCCAAGGGCCATTATGGCAAGAGACAAGGCTACAGCCTTCATAAGACAGAGCAGAGGGCCTTAAGACCACATCTGTAAGATAAGAGAAGATGTGTACCAGATGGTAGAGGGTACATAGAAGAAAGAGAGAGCTGCATAGAGCAGGTATGTAAGAAGAGAGCTCAGTGAGCAGAAGTGCTGAGGTGAGAAGATGATGAAGTAAAGAAGATATAGTAAGAGCAAGATAGAGTTGAAGAGGAGCTCAAACCATAAAGAGAAAAGAAATACCAATAAGATGAGATAGAGATATGTATACTTAATAAGTAAACAGTGTGATCAGCATCATAAGGTAATGAAAAAACCAACAACTATATGCCATTTCTTATTTGATGTGGTGTAGAAGAAGCAGCAGCAGCAATGCAAGGAGTGGAGTGTTCAGGCAAGATTGGTTTCTGTACTGGATTGGTAAATTGTATTGCACTGTTGTATTGCACTCACTATTTTCTCCCTCCTAGGTGAGGGCACAAGGTTTATGGTGGAAGGGAGGTGATTAGGATTGGTGTATTGGTTGGAAATTGAAGTTGGTTTGTGGACTGAGATTGGACTGTAAATAGATAGAGAAATGTTTCCTTTTATTCCCTATTGCAACAGCCTATGTATACCTTGCATTCCCTGGATATACTGTGACAGATGATATCCTATTACTCCTTGGTCTGTAAATGGGTAGAGCACTGTTTCCTTTTATTGTCTGTTGCAGTAAGCTATGTATACTTTCACAGATGATGCTTTATAACTCAATGTTGCAACACAACATGTAGAGAGAGAGCACAAGATCCTACAGGTCAGTGCAGTATGTGAGTAAGAAAGTAAAGGAGGAAAGTAGGAGTAATACTCACTACAGTGAGAGAAGAAAGGCTGAAATGGGGAAGCATAGAAGATGATGAACTACAGGCATACACAAGATGAGAGAACAACTGTTGTGTTATTGTTTACTGTAGTAGAGGTACAGCATATATAGATACCATGAGAGTGCACAGACCATGTGACAATAAGTAACAGATGTGTGTGCCACAGTAAGCTAGTTAGAGACAAGAAGATGTTCAACACTCCTCCTTACTGTGAACAGTCAGATGAAAGTCCAAGGTTAGTGCAATGAGAAAGGAAAGTGTGAGGCTGATGGTAGTCAAGCCAAACAACAACTAAACAAAGGATCTGAAAAGACATGCTTAGCTAGCAGATATCCCAGATATATCAGAGACATAGAAGAGAACTGGTACTTCACCTAGTGGACATCCCAGATGAACAGAATATTGCTAGGGGTTCTATCATATATACAGTATGGATCTGTAGGGCAGGCATATGGAGTTGTAATGGCCACACAATTGGATATTAAATACCAACCAATTGCTAAAGGCCCTCATATGATGATGAGCAAGGTCCACAGTAGATGTGTGAAAGATTGGTGATACTCCACAGCATGTGTGTGAAGGCTGAGTGAGCATCCACAGTCCAGGTGAGAAACAAGTCATAAGTACTTTGTAATTGGGCCAACTGGAAATCAGATGACAGATGCATCACTGGCTGATGAACCTTGATAAGATAAATGTAAGACTGAATAGATCACTTCACTAGATCATGAGTGATATGAGGATCAGTAATGATATAAATATAGAGAAAATATGGAAAATGTAGAGAAAAATGAGGAGAATAAAAGGTTGTCTGACAGAAAGGAACAAGAGATAAAGGCTTGGTGAGAATATCAGCTATATTTTATCCTGAAGGGATGCACTGTAAGGTAGCAATGGAGTCCTATATGCACTGGTGAATATAGTGGTAACAGATGTCAATATGCTTCAAACATTTGCCTGTGATTGGATTGTTGGCAATGTCAATTGACCCTTTATTGTCCCCAAAAATCACAGTTGCTCCAACTTGCACAAAGTTGGTCTCCTTCATCAGTGATCAGATCCAAGCAGCCTGCACTGCTGCTTGAGACAATGCCATATACTTGGCTTCAGTTGATGAGAGTGAAACAATGTGTTGTTTTCTGGAGGTCCATGCAATGGCTCCTCCAGCCAGGAGAAAGACAAATGCTCCTATTGACTTCCTGTCATCATGAACAGCTGCCTAATCAGAGTCTGAGTACCCATGTAGACCTGAAAAAGATAATCCATCATATCAAATGCATTGATTGATGGACCCTTTGAGGTATTGCAGGACATGGTGTGCTTGGCTAGATACAAATTGGGATAATTTGGTTACAGCAAAGGAGATATCAGGTTGTGAGATGATCATTACATACAATAGCAACCCTTTCAATTGCTGAAACTGATGTTGTTGAGCTCTCAGGAAGATGAAGCTCAGATATGCAGGCATACACAAGGAAAAATCAGCTTCTGTGTTATTGAATCAAGTACAAGACTGTGGTATAAGTATAGACAGTAGTGGCACACAGACCATGTATGTAGTAGTGGCTGAAAGTGTGAAACAGTACTAAGCATGAGAAAACTTCAACAGATGTTTGAGGTCAGGGTGTCTTGCTTTTGGTGAGGCAGATGGGTGGTAGCAGTGGCATTGCAGTGGCAGTGCAGTCTGTATAGCCAAACCTCATCAGCATGTCAGAGATGTTGTCATTTTCTGGTGTGCTGTGTGCTCCTTCTATCACCTGACTTACATGTGTTTGGAATGCTTACTCTTATCTCCCACACTCTGTCACTCATGTGAGGCACACACTGTACTGTACTCTCCAGCTGGTCTGTGTATGGTTCACTTAGGCTCATGTACTTAGGGACTTCTCTGGGAAACTATCTAGCAGTTGACTTAGTCTTACTCCCTCAGTCATGGATTTGGCCACTCTCTTTGTATTCTCATATTCTCCAATCCTACTGTTGCTTCTGGCCTTCCTGGCCTTTCTCACTTCACTCTACCCACTGACACCATTTTGTCCTCTGTGAGTGGAGTGACCTGGCCTAGGAGACCACCATGCCAAACATTGCACATTATCAAGAGACACATGCTTCTTGGTCAATTTCCAGGATGTGGTTGCTTCTATCTCTGGTGACATGTAAATCAAGGTATGAGTTCATCTCTCTGAGGTCCATCATGTCAAATAGGGCAGAGAGTGCCTTTTTACATGATTCTACATTATTGAGATATCCTCCAAGGATAGTGATGTCATCACCATAGAGGACAACTTAAAAGAGACACAGATATCAGAGTCAGAAATGGTATACAAGAAGCCTAGGTCAAGAAGGGCAGTGTTTATCATATGGTGCTATTACCTGGACACTTGTCTGAGACTGTTATGAGGCACTTGCCTTGGCACCTCATAATGGACTTATTTTTCTTCTTTTGTGATCTTGCTTACTATAAAGCATAGTATTACTACAGCTGTGAGCTTAGCTCCACTTTATAGTAAGGACTCCATCATTTATCCCTTATAGTACTATAGTATTTTACATACTAAAGTTGTGAGTTTTACTCCAAGTACTATAATGTGAGGCTGACACAAGTTGAAGCTGAACAACTGAAAAACAAAACAAAAGGGAAATGTCACACTTATAGATTAGCAGATATCCCAGATGATCAGAACTGGAGAATATTGCTAAGAGTCCTACAGTATATATAGTACAGTACTCTAGGGCAGGTCAATGAACTAGCAAAGGCTGTGCAGTAAAGTTATAGATAGTAACCAATCAAAAAGAGGATGACTGATGTCTGCAGTAGGTATGGGAAATATTAGCAATACTCCACAGCAAATGTGAGAGAGCTGAATGAGCATCCACAGTAGACATGAGAAATAAGCCATAACTACTTCATAACTGGGCCAATCAGAGATCAGATGACATACATGCCATCAGCTGATAAAGATGAACAGAAGGAAGACATGACTGATAATTGTTTTGATAGATCAGGAGCAATTATGAGATCTGTAGTGATAGAAACATAAGAAAAATATAGAGAAAATTAAGGAGAATAAAGGTGGCCTGATGTATAAGGCTTCTCTACTTCTCTTTATCTTTCTTGAATTTATTTGCTAAGGACTATCATTATACAATTAGCAGGGACTCATCCCATCTCATCTTTGTTTACCTCACATTCATCTTGCACTTGTGGCTACTTACTTGTAGTTTACTAAGGACATGTTCATAGTCACATGATCTTGTTGATTACTGCACAATCATTGTTGATCTGTGAACTTTATCTACTTGTACTATCTTTAGGATATGTATTTAGTATAAATAGTTGCAAGCCTGGTGATCTTAAAACCCCAGTCTTGTCAACTTCATGATCTAGGGATTCTCCTATACTGCACTTGATCTAAGATCTCTGAGTCACTAAGACATCATATTCTCATCACACTAGATCCTTGAATAGTCATCAGAGCTATTGTTCTCATCACAATCTCATCAATCCCACTAGTCCTCATTGTTCACAATATCTATGCTTACTATCTCATTACCAGGAGTACTCCATCACCAAATCCCTAAGACCATCCAATAGGCTGCTCTTAGCAGAGACCATTGATGGCTTTTGAGTTTGCAGACTTTGGTTTCTGATCCCTCAACCTCAAAACCATGTGGTTGTGCCATATATACATCTTCTTCAAGGTCACCATCAAGGAATGCCAATGTGATGTCCATTGAGTGGATTTCCCAGTCTTCTACTGCAGCTATTGCCAAGAGGGTGTGAAGGGATTCAAATCATGCTACAGGTGAGAAGGTTTCATCATAGTTGATGCCATGGCATTATGTGAATCCCTTGTCACCTAGTCTGGCTTTGAAGTGGCCATCAGCTTTGTGCTTAAACATCCACTTATTTGCAATGAGATTCTCACCTTAGGGTAGATCTACAAGGTCCCAAGTATGGAGTTTCTTGAGTGTGTGCAATTCTTGTTCACATGCAGTATGCCAGGCATCCACAAAGTTGGATGAGAGGGCCTGTTTCAGTGTGAGTGGGTCATATGAGGTGGTGTGGGAAAGTAAAGCAGGGAGCAAAGGTTGGTTGTCATATGGCATCAAGAACACATCATCAGATCCAGACCCCCCTTGTTTGATGTCCACAATAGATCTTTGACCATACACACTGTCTGTGAAACAAGTGGGCCATGATGTAGTGCAAGGAGGATGGAAGCTGGGGCCTTCACTGAGAAGTCTGGCTCATGCCTGTTGCCAGCCAATGCATGTGTCTGTACACCCAAACCAGTGTGGAGGGATGGCTGGAGTGACAGGAGACTGGCTGCAAGTGGACCTGGTGCATGTGGCATGACAAGTGATGGGCAGTTGTGGAGTTGATGTAGGTGTAACAGGAGGCAGGAGTGGAGCACCTGCTGCTAAGAGTGGCCTATTGGATGGTCTTAGGGATTCATTGATTGAATACTCCTGGTGATGAGATGGTTGATATAGATATTTCTGATGATGACAAGAAGAGGGATTGATGAGATAGTGATGAGAACACCCCCAATAACTATATGAGGATCCAGGGTGACAAAGTTTAGGGATGTCTTAGTGACACTTAGTGACTTAGAAATTTTAGACTTGGTTCTTAGGGTGAAGCAGGATTGGGGTGAGCTTTAGATCAAGTACAGTGTAGGAGAATCCCTAGATTGTGGAGTTGACAAGACTGGGTTTTAATACCACCAGGCTTGCCACTACTTATGTAAAAGAGACATCCTAAGTATAGTACAAGTAAATAAGGTTTGAAGACCAACAATGATTGCACAGCAATCAATGTGATCATGTGACTAAATATGTGTCCATTGTTAACCACTAATAAGTAACCACAAGTGCAAGATGAATGAGAGATAAACAAGCCCAAATAAAAATGAGATACAATGAGTCCTTGCTAATTGTATAGTGATAGTCCTTAGCAAGTAAATATATATAAATAAAAGATAAAAAGGAAATAAAACACCTTACAGTACTTGGAGTAAAACTCACAGCTTTAGTATGTAAATACTATAGTACTATATGGAAAAGAGATAGAGTCCTTACTAAATAGAGTGGAGCTAGGCTCACAGCTGTAGTGAAACTACACTCTGATAGTAAGTAAGATAGAGAAGAAAGAAAAAACAAGTCCATTATGAGGTGCCAAAGCAAGTGCCTCATAACACCTGCATCATCATGACTGGAGTCAGAGCTAGATAGGTGAGCAGGTGCATCAGAAGGTGGGGTACTGACAGACCCTGTCATAGAGCCCTCAGTGGATATAGTGGACACAGTGCCATTAGCCATGAGCATGAGAGGCAGCCCAGGGAGTGAGGGTGTCAGGCCAACAAACCAATGACCTCACAACTGTCATGAATGTCTCACTACCTGACTTATCCCTGCCTCCTTCAGAGGATTTATTTGGAGCTGCCTTGGAACTAAGCCAAGGGATGAGAGGACTCAGCCAAAGTAGAAGGGGTGGAACCAGCTGTAACAAGCTGGGGTCTATTCACTAACTACAGCAACTACTTATAGTACTCAGGAATACACACAGACCAGGTGCAGTACACTAGGGTAAGTTAAGTAAGTAAAAAGCACAGCAGGCCTGAGAACAGGTGCAGCCCATGCACAGCATGTGTGGGATCCTCCCTGAGGAGACTGTAACAACTGTAAGTAAGATAGTGGATTAGATTAGATGTAAGTCTGATAAGATTACATGGATCTTATCTTATCTAATCTAAAGAAAACAATAAAGAAAAGTAAAATAACAGTGGGGAATAAAGTCAGCAATAGGAGTCTGACATGAGGTAGGCCACTCATTTGGGCCAGCATTGGGTGTGGGAGGCACATCATCATTGTCTGAGTCCAATTCATCAGACACATGGGAGTGAGAGCCCACTCCATGCACAGTCATGGTGCCAGGGTTGGATGGGAATAGGTCAGAGATGAGATTTGAGGGACCTTGTAGCCCAGGGAAGGTACATTCATATCCCTGCTGACAACCAGCTTACATGCAGACTTGTCCAACCCTGAGTGTTGTCCTCATAGCCAATGAAGATCATAAGTTGTAAGCAAGGTTCCAATTTGGTGCACAGGGCAGAAGGGGAATGAACATACATAAGACACACAGATACTTGTAGGTGAGAGATATTGGGTGTGTCACCACTGGACCACCATGAGCACAGAGTGGACCACCCTAACCATTGAGCAGGAGAAAGATTATAAGTGTGCATGCCACCATGCACAGCATGTTCCCAGAATCTGTGAGGCTGATGCTTCATGGCAAGGTCACACAATGTATAAAAGGAGAAGATGGAGAGAGAATGGCTAACAACTGAGGATGAAGTCATGCTGCAGAGTGGATATCAAGCTGGGGAATGCATGCTATGGAAGTACAGTATATATAGTAATGAGCTCTGCACACAGACCATGTGTCCTACTGTTGGGCAGGCTTATAGAAATAAGAGACACAGTAAGGATATGCAGTATCTGTGGAAGATTTGAAAGTGTCTGTGGGAAATGTAGTCATATGTGTATAGTAAGTGGTCTGATGATGAATGGGTAATGAGTCATACATAATTGTGATAATTTCTGGTGTAGATCTTGAGTGATAAGAATAAAAGAAATTGGAGAATGTAGAGAAGAATAAGTATGTCCTGGCAGGATCCTGCAGGGGGGCCTGCCACATGTAGCATGGGGGGTGCACAATGAAGTAGAGTTTTGTTCCAGTATCAAGCTCTTCCATTCTGTTGGCTGGGAGTGTCTTCAGGCATGTCTGGGTCTGTAGTTCAGCCTGAGCAAGATAATGTGAGAAGGTGGTGGGTACTAAGAACAGCCTATTGGACAGTCTTAGGGAAAGTCTGCAATAATTATACCCCTAGTAACAAGGTAGTTGGTTTGCACTTGTTAAGCATAATAAATGTTCCTGATGACAATGAAGAATGGGATCAACAAGATAGTGATGAGGATGATACCACTGATGACTAAACAAGGATCCAGAGTGACAAGTTTAGGATGTCTTAGCGATGCTTAGAGTGACTTAGAGATCTTAGACTTAGTTCTTAGAGTAAAACTCACAGCTCAGTATATAAATACTGTAGTACTATAAAGGAAAAGAGATTCAGTCCTTACTACAAGTAGGAGCCAAGCTCAACAACTGTAGTTACATGTAAAACTACACTTTTAGTAAGTAAGATAAAAAGAAAAAGAAGAGAAGAGAAAAGAAGAGAAATGTGTTATGAGGCACCAATGCAAGTGCCTCATAACAGTGGCTACCTCACATGTAGTCTACTATGGATGCATCATAGTCTCATGATCTCATTGATTGCTGTGCAATCATCATTTATCTGCAAACTTTAAGTTACTTATACTATACTTAGTGTTGAAACAAATGATTGAACACTTGCAAAATGACACATTTGTCCTACAGGGGGGGCAAAAGGTAGGGCAATCACATGAAGGCATACAAAAATAGCTAATTTTTATATCCTAGACCCTGCATCTACACTGCACCTGTGAGGCTCACACTTGACAGCAAGGTCACAAATGTAAGAGGAGGGAATTGTCAAGGGATGAGGCAATACACTCAGGATGAAGTCACACTGAAAGGCAGATATCCCAGATGTATAAAGCTAAAGAAATATGTACAACAGAAGTGCCCTATATATACTTAATGAGTCTGGCACACAGACCATGTACTGTCACTGTAGGGCAGGCATATGTAAGTAAGATGTGCAGCATCTGTGAGAACTATCAGTAAGCAATGCACAGCATTGCACAGCATCAATAAGTGACTGTGAGAATATGAGTCATATATGTATAGTAAGCAACCCAATGACAAAGTGAACATGAGTCATATATAATTGTGATAAGATCTACCAATGATGAGATAAGATATCCTCTGTAGATCTTGAGCAATAAGATTGAAAGAAATTGTAGAATGAAAAGAAAAATAAGTACATCCTGACAGCACCCACACTGCAAGATCACATAAGCTTGCACAGACCATGCCCAATGTCCAATACTTGGGACATCTCTTTAGTATAAATAGTGATGAGCTCTCATGATGATAAGGCTTGAGACTGCATGTACACACTGGGGAAGAGACAGAACAACCAGTATACTGGTGCTCATGAGAGTGAGGAGAAGAAATGTGACTAGAGTCAATAATATTCCAGGGTCTAGACAGCAGCAATAAGTACAGATATGGACAGCACACAGACTATGTAACTAACAGTGGCTGAGAGTGTGTACAGAGTATCATAATAAGTGTGAGAAAGTTTAACAAGTAGTAGCAAGACTGGCAGTCTTAAACCTCAGTCTTGTCAACTTCACAATCTAGGGATTTACTCCTAACATACCTGTGCCTGACCTAGCTCACATCTAAGCTTCTAAGTTACCCTAAGAACTAAGTCTAAGACCTCTAGATCTCTAAGCAACATTTAGGATGTCTTCCACTTACCACACTGGATCCTCAAATAACCTTTGGAGTGATCATTCTCCTAGTTATCTCTTTGATTCCTCCCATCATCATCATCATCATCATCATCATCATCATCATCATCATCATCATCATCATCATCAGGGTTTGATAACCAACCTCATTGTTACTAGGAACATTCAAACCACACTCCCCTAAGACCATTCAATAGGCCACCCTTAGCAGTTGTTGGTTTACTGCATTGATACTGATGGAAGGCTGGAGATTCAGCCAGTAATTTCCATCATGAAGGAATCCAGTGCAGTATGTTTTAGAGCCTTTTGAAATGACACATATGCCAGAGTGGTGAGTGATGGCACAACCAAGTTTGTCCAGACAGCTGATTGATATGAAGCAGTGCCCTGCTTTAGGAACATGGAGAGTGTTGGAGAGGATGTTGGATGCTGTCCCAGAGTCAATTCAGGCCATCTGAGCTATGCTCCTGAACCTTGACACATGATGGTAGAATTGTCTCTTAAAGTAACTGCCTGCTGACTGCTTGCTGTATAGATGACAAAGTCATCATGGAAGTGATAAGCACAGGTCATGTGTGAGGAGAGAACATGAAGAGTTCTTATATTTGGTAGTACTACAACTGCCCCTTGTATACATCATGTGGTAATGCACAGACCAGAGTAGATGTGTGGCTGAGAGCATGTGTATGCAGTATTGCAGTATGAAGTAGACAAAAGAGGAAGGAGGTGATTGGTCAGCAAGGTAGTGAGTAGAAAACATCAACAGGAAGGGAGATATATGGTCAGTGATTCAATTCCAGAGTGGAGGTGGGTAATTGTGTCTTCATCTGAGGTTGTTGATGAGCAATATGAGAGAGAGGAGTTTGAGAATGAAGTAGTAACACTGTTTGCCAAAGTGAGGGAGTTGTTATGATTTTGTTTTCTTTGCTTACATTTACCAGTTTACTGCACCACAGCAACTTCTATTGTCTTACAAACCTTTGTGCAGTATCTCTGGAACATTCCATTCACAGCTTGTACTATATTTACCTTGACAGAATATTCCAGAACTCAAGGTTGTATCATATATATATAGGAGTAGTACAGCATACTATACTTCAACTTAGTCTCCTGTACTCTCTAGTCCTGATATCTTGTTGCTTTGAATTGCACTTGGCTGTGTTCTCAGTTGTGTGCCACACTCTGAGTCTCTCATTTGTTCTTGTACAATCATAGCTGCTCATCCAGTGTACTAGACTGTAACAGGGGTAGGGTAACAAGGAGGAGCATAGGCCAGGTATGAGGCCAATGATGGTCAAGCCAAACAACAACTCAAACAAGAAAATCTGGAAAGAGACATGCTGGCTAAGACTAGCAGATATCCCAAATGAACAGAACTGGTGAATATTGCTAGGAGTCATATAGTATATAGTATGTATTTGTAGGGCAGGCCTATGAAGTCACAATGGCCACACAGTCATATAATGAATATTGACCAATAGATCAAGGCCCTCATATGACAATGAGTAAGGTCTGCAGTAAGTGTGAGAAGGATTGGTGATACTCTGCAGCACATGTGTGAAAGCTGAGTGAGCATCTACAGTCTGGATGGGAAAGGAGTCATATGTACTTTGTAATCAGGCCAATTGGAGATTGGATGACAGAGGCACCATCAACCAATGAACCCTGATAAGAAAATAGTAAGACAAAACAGATTACTCCACTAGATCCTGAGTGATATGATGATATAAATGACACACTAACATGCTGACTACCACACTCATTCCTTTTTCAGATACCTACTGTACACACATACACTCACACACATACACGAGTACACAGGTCCCTTGCACATATGGCTCATGGTCCGTGCACTAGAGCACTTACTATATATACTGTAGATACCGTGTAGTAATAAGACAAGAACTATTCAAGTTCCCTACTCGTGTATGGCCTGTGTTTCACAGGTTATGGGCCCTGCCCAGGTCATACTCTCTCTCTCGTTCACACTTCTCATGACAACTCTTCAACTCATCTTGCTATCTCCTTACATCATCAGCACTCTTCTTGCATTCTACTATCTCCACACCACACTCTCAGTATCAGTCCCCAAAATCTCCATCACCCTAGAAAGTGCCGACAACTACCACCACTGGGCAAATGTCGTCAAATCTGCACTTGTTATCATGGGGGTATGGTACACCGTCATCAGGCCTAAACCTCTCCCCATCATGTCTGTCGAGAACGTTGAGGGTGGCCTACCACAAGAAACCATCACAAACATTGACAACATACACCTCTGGGAAGAAAATGATAATGTTGCTAAAGCCATAACTGCAATGAGTGTGTTCATCACCTTTCAATCTCTCATGACCTGCAAGTATGACATCAACTTACCCCTTGCACCTCAAATTGATGCACTCCTACTTGTGCAAGATCACCTTGACAACTCTGGCATCATGGTGACAGAACAACAGATGACCTTCATGCTGCTTCATGCACTTCCTTCTTCCTGGAGTCACTTCACCTCCTCCATCCTAGCTTCCTCTGATGTTGGACAGCTCAACCTTGGGATCATATGAGAACAGATACTAGACAAAGAAGCACACACCAAGCCACACCCTACTCTGTCTGCCTTCCAAGCACCTTGCAGCACCAACCAGTGTAATGGCAAATTTTGCTCCCATTGCAAACAAAAAAATCATACCATAGAAAACTGTTGGACATTGCATGGCATGCCTGACGATGTGAAAAGCAGGTTGGACAAGAAGAAAGGGGAAGGAACAACAGATGCAGGACCTAGTTTAAATGTCACGTCTTCTGTATCTTCTGCTTCTGTATTCGATGCTTGCTACTATGATGGTGGGGAAACCACTTGGATGCTTGACTCTGGCTGCACCGACCATATCACACCTCATTGTGGTGACCTTGAATCCTACTGCGTTGTGCATCAACAGGTCACAGTCAGTAATGGAGCAACTATGCTGTGCTTCAGATACAGCTCTTGCAGTCATTGTCATATGCTTCCTGATAAAACTGACATTTCACTCCTACTCTCCAGAGTTCTCCATGTGCCTGGTGCATCGGGAAGGTTCCTCTCTGTTAGCAAACTCACCAGTAATGGATTTCTTGTCTCTTTCAACAGCGACTCCTGCTCCATCTCCAATAAAGGGCATACCCTCAGTGTTGGTCACCTTCAGGAGGGAATGTACTGGGTCATGCTCAACACTCCCACAGTCCTGCACACAATCGCTTCCACACGTCTCTGGCACAAATGGCTTGGCCATCTCTCTGAAGAGGTGGTACATCGCATCTCCTCTTCACAGCTGAAGGGCTTTGTCCCTCCTGCAGGCCCCTCTTCATCATTGCCCTGCACTGGGTGCCTGCAAGGCAAGCTGCCTTGCTCTCCCTTCCATCTATCCAAGACTCGTGCCACCGAAGTTCTTGACATTGTCCATTCAGACCTTGTCAGGGCTGTCAGCACTGCATCTGTGGGCT
The DNA here is from genome assembly GCA_003314395.1 of Albatrellus ellisii. NCBI lineage: Eukaryota > Fungi > Basidiomycota > Agaricomycetes > Russulales > Albatrellaceae > Albatrellus > Albatrellus ellisii. The sequence continues at coordinate 18,494 of QLPN01008900.1, forward strand.
TTGGCAGCATTTATTTCACCACCTTTCTAGACAACTACTCCAGGTTTGGCATTGTTTACCCTTTACACTCCAAGGACCAGCTGTCTGGGGTGCTGGATCACTATCTAGCCCAGGCTCACACCATCTTCGGTCGCTGGCCATGTTCGCTCCAGAGTGACAGAGGAGGGGAATATGTCAACACAAAGGTTAAAACACTTCTAGACACTAAGGGGATCACTCACCAGCTCACCATACCCTACTCACCACAACAAAATGGTCACACCAAGCATTGGAACCATACCATCCTTGATTGTGCACTATCTCTCCTTCATCATTCTGGCCTCTCCCCAGGTTTCTGGGAGTACACAGTGCGCACTGCCATGCATACATACAATCTCTCTCTGGCCAGACACCTTGGCTGGTGTACCCCTCTCTCACTCTGGGATCCCTCTGTGAATCCTCCTGACATCTTGCATCTCCATGTCTTCGTGTGTCGTGCCTGGGTGAAGGTCCTGGATCATCAGCACATGAAGCTCTCTGTTCATTCTCATCCTCTCACCTTTGTTGGTTATGAGGCAGGCATGAAGGGTTGGGTCTTCTGGGATTCCACCTCCCACCAGAGCGTTGTCAGCCACAATGTAGTGTTTGAGGAAGACTCATTCCCCATGCTTGATGCCTCTTCACAGCCCACCATGCCTGTCATCTTTCCTTCTGCTGTCACTCCCACTCCTCTTGATGACTCTGACCTTGGTTCTACCTTGTCACTAGTGGGGGATGATGCCATGGACAATGCTGTGGACAATGCCATGGATGGCGATGACAGTCTTGATGCTCTGGCAGCAGCTGTTGGTTCTGATGGTGGTCAGCCCACCACGCCCCATGCTCACCCCCTTGATGTACCCCTCACACCTGCTGTACCTCCCGTGGATGTCCTGGTTGCCCTCGGACCCATCACCCCTCCACATGTCCATGCTCTGCCTCCTGCCCCACCTCAGGTGCATGCTCAGCAGATGGCACAACATGTCGACAACAAAGTGCCACCCATGCAACGTTGTGGGCCTGCTCTGTCCCCCGGTCTTCAGCGTCCTCATCACAGAGCTCTCAATGACGATGTACCTGTGGTGCATCACTCCAAGAGACTTGCTCAGTGTCTGGCTTGCTTTCGTGACAGTGTGTTACAACGCACTTGCTTTGGCACCTCGTAACGGTTTTCTTTTCTTTTTTTCTTTCTTACTTACTAGTAAAGTGTAGTATTATTACTACAAGTGTGAGCTTAGCTCCACTTTACTTAGTAAGGACCCTTATTTTCTTTCCCTTTTTATAGTACTTAAGTATTTACATACTTAAGTGTGAGCTTAGCTCCAGGTACTATATTAAGACTTATCTTTTCCTTGTTATATTTCTCTTATTTATTATAACATTTACTTGCTAAGGACTATTACTATACAATTAGCAAGGACTCTCTTTTCTCATCATTATTTACCTTTGTTTATCTCATGTTCATTACACGCCTGTGGCTGAGCCACTTATATCACATGGACGTGTACTTACTGCACATTACTGCGCATTATCATTTACTTACTGCGCAATACTGCGCAACCTTACTATACTTAGATCTCCAGTCTCGTATAAATAGTTGACAAACTGGCGGTCTTAAACCCCAGTCTTGTCAACTTCACAATCTAGGGATTCTCCCATACTGCGCTTGATCTACTCTCACTACAAACTCACTTCCTCTCAAAAAGAACTAAGTCTAAGATCTCTAAAGTCATGCCACAAGGCGTCACTAAGATATCCTACATCTCGTCACTCAGGATCCTTGAAATGTTATTGGAACTTCTATTACATGCATCAAATACGCATCCAACCTCCAGTTACCAGGAGTATCAATATAGACCTTCCCTATGACCATCCAATAGGCTGCTCTTAGCACAGTGCATACAGTCCTCGCTCATTCATTGATATCCTCAGTGAGGGGGGGTTGGACAATGACGATGATGACATCTTTGCGATGCCTCAAGCTGGGCCTTCCATCTCCGTGATTCTTTCCCACACCATCTCACATGACCCACTTACTCTAAAGCAAGCCCTCTCCAGTCCCAATAGTGATGCCTGGAGATCTGCCTGCAACAAGGAACTCTCTTCCCTTCAAGGACTCCATACTTGGGAATTGGTAGATCTACCACCCAGTCACAATCTTGTAGGAAACAAATGGGTCTTCAAGCAAAAGGCAGATGGACACTACAAAGCATGACTCGTAGTGAAGGGATATACCCAGATTCATGGTATTGACTACACTGAAACCTTTTCTCTGGTCACAAGGTTTGAGTCACTCTGCACACTTCTTGCCATAGCAGCCTTAGAAGACTGGGAAATCCACTCCATGGATGTAAAATCTGCATTCCTCAATGGTGATCTTGACAAAGAAATTTACATGGACCAACCACATGGTTTCATCATCCCAGGAACAGAAGGGAAGGTATGCCACTTGACAAAAGCGATATACAGCCTGAAGCAAGTGTCACACCAATGGCACCGCAAAATGCATGGCGCACTTCTCAACCTCTCCTTCACCTGCACCCTTTCTGACTCTGGGATTTATGTCTCCACATCATCATCTAAACCTCTCATCATAGTGCTGTATGTGGACGACATCACCATACTTGGCAGGTCCCTAGAAGAAGTGGAAGCATGCAAAGGAGTCCTGCAATCCCTATTCCAAATGATGGACTTAGGAGAGATCAAATCATACCTTGGTCTACACATCACAAGAGATCGCTCCAAACACACGCTTGAGATTGATCAAGAAACATACATCCACAACATCCTTGATCACTTCCAACTAACAGACTGCAATCCTACCACCACTCCATTCCCTCCAAATGCATCACCTTCAAAAGCAGACGCCAACTACTCCACTTCTTCGTCTCTACAAAGTGATTACCAGCAACTTGTTGGCTCTCTGCTCTATGCTGCGATAGTCTCCTGTCCTGATATCTCCTTTGCCAGAATGAAGCTTTCACAATTCCTCTCTAATCCTCTTCCAGACCATCTGCTCCTTGCCCAACATGTCCTACGCTACCTAAATGGTACCATTCATCACCATATACGGTACAGACAAGATCAAGAGGCTGGTGTAGTCGGGTTTTCAGACTCAGACTGGGCAGCTGATAAAGATGATAGGAAGTCCATCAGTGCATATGTCTTCCTACTAGGCGGTGGCACCATTGCTTGGACATCATGCAAACAACATACTGTATCGTTGTCCTCCATGGAAGCAGAGTACATGTCCCTTTCTCAAGCTGCCACCCAAGGAATGTGGCTATGATCCCTTTTTTCTGAAATAGGTTTTGGTTTTTCTTCTCCCCTTATGATTTTTGGTGACAACAAAGGCTCCATTGATATTGCAACCAACCCCATCATCACTCATGGTACTAAACACATCAACATATGCCATCACTATATATGAGAATGTCTCTCCTCCAATTCCATTTCTGTCCATCATCTCCCTTCTGCTTCTATCACTGCTGATACCTTAACCAAACCACTGCACTTCCCCCTTTTCTCTCTTCATTGTTTGGGTCTTGGCCTGATAAACAGTGTGGACAGTAAGGGGGGGTGATGCACTAACATGCTGACTACTGCACTCATTCCTTTTTTGGATACCTACTGTACACACATACACTCACACACATACACGAGTACACAGGTCCCTTGCACATATGGCTCATGGTCCATGCACTAGAGCACTTACTATATATACTGTAGATACCATGTAGTAATAAGACAAGAACTATTCAAGTTCCCTACTTGCGTATGACCTGTGTTTCACAATAAATAACAAGAAAATATAGAAAATGAAGAGAAAAATGAGGAGAAAAATGAGAATAAAAGGCAACATGACACAGGCAGGGCTCATAACCCAATGAACTGCAGGCATATGCAAGATGAGAGATCAACTGTTGTGTTATTGTTTATTGTAGTAGAGGTACAACATATATAGATATCATGAGAGCACACAGACCATGTGACAATAAGTAACAGACATGTGTGTCACAGTAAGCTAGTTAGAAATGGGAAGATGTTTAACAGAAGAGAAGGTTTATATATGTAAATGAAATAGAGGTTGAGTAGTGATGTAAGGTTCAAACTTGGAAGAACAAAGGATAATTTACAGGAGAGGAACAAAGGAGTGACCTAAATATTGAGCAGTCCATGGGAATTAGTCACATGCATGACAGAATGTATGCATGAAGTCATTGATAAGCACAGGCCATGTGCATGAGAGGAACTAGAATAGTTCTTATTCTTCTATAGTTACACTACTGGCTACTTATAGTAAGTACAGTAGTGCACAGACCAGAGAACCATAAATAGCAGTGCATGTGTATAAGTATATGTCTGTCTGTCTGTCTGTCTGTCTGTCTGTCTGTCTGTGTGTTTACAGTGGTGACACCAAAAAGGAAGGAGATGATTACTCAGAGTCGCATCAACACCCCCCTTACTGGAGACACACTCCACCAAGCCAAGACCAGAATGATGAAGAGTGAACAAGGGAGAAGAAAGAGACTTGGTCAGAATATCAGCAGTGATGAGTGAAGAGGCAAGATGATGAATAGAAATAGAACCAGAAGCAAGGCACTCACATATATAGTGGTGCTGAATATCTATGTGTTTGGTTCCATGGGTGATGACTGGGTTGGTAGTGATATCAATAGATCCTTTGTTATCACTGTAGAGTATGAGAGGAAGTGAGAAACCAAAGCTTATCTCTGCAAGCAGTGACCATAGCCACATCCCCTGTGCTGTCGCCTGGGAGAGCAACATGTACTCCACTTCAGTCAAAGAAAGAGACACCATGTGCTGTTTCCAAGGTGACCATGCAATAGCACTGCCTCTGAGCAGGAATGCATAGGCTCCAACAGACTTCCTGTCATCATGATCAGCTGCCCAGTCTGAGTCAGAATAACTGACCATCCCTGCTCTTTGTCCTCCATCATAGTGTATGCAATAGCGCAGGGTACCTTTGAGATAGTGAAGGATGTGTTGCACAAGTGCCAGATGAGTGGGTAGGGGATTGGAGAGGAACTGAGACAGCTTCATGACAGCAAAGGAAATGTCAGGGTGTGACATGATAGCTGTATACAGCAGTGACCCCATCAATTGTTGATAGTTGCTGCAAAGAGAGGCAGAGGTGACATAGTTGGGGCCAACTTTACTGGCACAGATCCTGGTGGAAGTGGCATGGCAACTGGGTTGCAATCTTCAAGTTGAAAGTGATCAAGGATATTGATGATGTAGGGGTTCCTGATTGATTTCAAGTATGCATGCAGCTCTATCCCTCATGGTGTGAAGACCTAGACAGGACTTGATCTTGCCTAGATCAGTCATCTGAAAGAGCAACTTCAGCAGCACTTTACACCCCTCTACTTGTTCTAATGATCCCCCAAGGATGGTGATGTTGTTGATGTATAGGATGATGATGATGAGTGGTTTGGAGGAGGAAGTGGAGATGTAGATGCCTGAGTCAGAGAAGGTGCATGTGAAGGATAGGTTAAAGAGGGAGCCATGCATCTTATGGTGCCATTGTCAAGATGCCTGCTTCAAACCATAAATGGCTTTGGAGAGTTGACAGACCTTCCCTTCTGTCCCAGGAACTACAAAACTGTGAGGTTGATGCATGTATATTTCTTCATCTAGATTGCTGTTGAGGAATGCTGATTTGACATCCATGGAGTGGACTTCCCAGTCCTCAAGTGTAGTGATGGCAAGGAGTGTACAGAGGGACTAAAAGCAAGTGACTGGAGAGAATGTCTCTGTGTAGTCAACACCATGAAGTTGTGTATAGCCTTTGGCAACAAGGCATGCTGTGTACCATACATCTGCCTTTTGTTTGAAGACCCACTTATTCCCTATGAAGTTACGGCCTGGGGGGGGATCTACATGCCCCCAGGTGTGTAGGTCATGGAGAGAGGAGAGCTCTTCATCACAAGCAGAGCACCAGGAGTCCGAGTCAGGTCCACTCAGAGCTTGCTTTAGAGTGAGTGGGTCATGGGAGATGGTGTGAGAAAGCATAGAAGAAACTGAGGGAGTGCCATAAGGTGTGGTGAAAATGTCATTGTTGTCATCTGAGATCCCCCCTTGCTGAGAATGTTGACAAACTTGCAAGGCCCATAGGCACTGTTGTGAAAGTGAGCAGGATGGCATGTGACATGCTGAGACCTGCAAACCATGGGGAAATTGTCAGTGACCAGATGAGCATGGGTGTGCTGCCTGCTGGGAGAAGCCTGAGTGGGACCATGCCAGTCTGGAGACAGTGGCAGAACATCATGCTCATGTTGCACTGACCAACAGGCATGCACATGTGGTGGGGGAGTACTGGGTGGTGGAGCAGGAGGCAGAGTGATGGGTTCTGGCAAAGGTGCATTTGCCATAGTAGGAGGGGAGGCCAACTGGATGGGCAAATGGCCAACTGCCAGTGGGCAGTCAGGTGATGCACCAGGTGTGAGACCAGACTGGGCAGGTGGAGGGTCAGCAGCATATGACATAGGGTCAGTGGCAGCTGCATAGTCACCCCAGTCATCATCATTGCCATTGTTGTCATCATCACTCCCATCATCATCCTTGTTGTCAGAGTCTGGCAAGGGAGGAGTGGGAGGAGTGGGAGGAAACACATCCAGGACCATGGGGGTGGACACTGTTTTGAGTGCCAGGAAGATGTCTTCCTGAAAGACAGCATAATGCAGTGATGGGAAGATTTATCCCAGAAAAGCCAGCCCTTGGTGCCAGACTCATACCCTACAAAGGTGAGAGGTCTGGACTTGGGGTCAAGCTTACCATGTTGGTGGTCAGGTACCTTAACCCATATACAACAGCCAAAAACCTGCAGATGTGAAATGTCTGGAATGCCATCTGCAGGGAGCCACAGTGACTGGGGTGTCTGCCAATGCAGGCAACAGGCAGGTGAAATGTTGTAGGTGTGAACTGCTATGCATACAGCATACTCCCAGAACCCAGATGAAAGGCCAGCTTGGTGAAGGAAGCTGAGTGTGTGTTCAAGGATGGACAGGTTCCATCTTTCAGCACAGCCATTCTGCTGAGGAGAATATGGCACAGTGAGCTGGTGAGCAACACCTTTGTCAAGCAGTTTTTGAGCAATGGAAGTGGCCAGATACTCCCCCCCATGACCTGTGTGGAGAGCCATGGGCCAGCAACCAAAAAGAGCATGAGTATGCATGAGGTAGTGGTCCAGTGCCCCGGACAACTGGTCCTTATGGCACAGGGGGTATACCACACCAAAGCTGGAAAAATCATCCAAAAAAGTCACAAAGTAGAGGTTTTGTGTGCCAAGTGACACAGTGCTGACAGGCCTGATGAGGTCCAAATGGACTGGGCCAAGCACTTCAGTGGCATGCAAGTGGGAGAGGTGGAATGGCACCCGAGGGAACTTCCCAAGGAGGCAGCCAGAACAGGGAGCAGAGGAGGCCACAGGGGAAGGAGGTGAGAAACCAGACAGCCACAATGGCCAGATATGACTGATGATGGCCTCAGAAAGGTACCCAAGACACTCATGCCAGAGGCAAAGCAACAGGGACACCATTGACCATATGGAAGGGACAGCATGGAGGGATAACCAGTATGTGCCATTCTCAAGGTGCCCAACACTGTAGATATGGCCCTCACAAGAGATGGTGCAGACATGGTGCTGATAGGTGATGCAGAAACCAAGGGCATCCAGTTTACTGATGGAAAGAAAGTGGCCACTCATAGAGGGGATGTGGAACATGCTGGCAAGGGGAAGAGACATGCAGGCCCCATCTGGTACCACATGCTCCTGGGCACAGGACCCATGACCAAGGCAGGCTATCATAGAACTGTGTGTGCAGGCTTGGGCAAACAAGGACAAACATGATGATTGATATTAGCAGAGTGATCTCTTCCCCAAACAGGGAGAGAATAGTGAGCATGTGTGATGGAAATACCTGCAGCAGTGTGAGATGAAGTGGGCACAGTAGGTGCCACAACACAGTAGTAATAGAGGCTGCAGGAGGAGTGAGAGGAGAATAAGATGGAGATAGATGAATACTCACTCAGACAAAGTGTAAGATGTCTGAGGAGATGTGCAGCAAAGTGTTCATCTTATATAGTATTTGTCTTATGAGATTGAGGCAGAGAGTAAGTGGAGAAGTATAATAATGCCCATAAGTAGGAGGGATGCACATCATCCTGGGGTAGGAAGTGGGGCAGAAGTGTGTGAAGTCCAAGGGAGAGGTGTGTGGTAAATATGTGTAATAATTGTAATAAGTGTGTAAAGATGATGTGTATGGAGTAAAGGTAAAGCTGAACAAAAGTGTTATAGTACACACATGATCTTGTTCAACAAGAACCATCACCAACAGTAACAGGCTGCAGGGACACATCAATATACAAGGTGAAATCACCACAGTGAGGTGTGATGTGGTCCATACAGCCCAAGTCAAGCATCCAATGGCTCTTGCCAATGTAGTAGCACACATCAAATTCTGAAACATAAGTAGTGAGGTGATTCAACATGGTAGTAGATGCAGTATCCCAAGTAGGTCCCTTATCCCTGTCCTTGCCCCTCTTGTCCAATTGCATCTTATGTCCTCAGGCATCCCATGCAAAGTCCAGCAATTATCAACAGTGTGATTTTTGTGTTTGCAATGTGAGCAGAAGATGTTGTTGCAGCAGGAAGGCCCAGATGATTGCAAGAAGGCAGTGAGGGCAGAATACAGTTTGGTATTGGCTTCTTCATCAAGAATATGACTGCAGATGTTGCCAATGGTGAGCTGTGATAAATCAGAGGAGGCAAGGAGGGCAGAGGAGAAGGTACTCCAGGAGGGAGGTAAGGCATGGAGCAGCAAGAAGCACATGTTCTGCTCACTAACCTCAGTGCCAGAGGCAACAAGGTGATCCTGCACTATGATGAGGGTGTCAATTTGGGGAGTTACAGGTGAGTTAATGTCATATTTGCTAGTAAAGTGAGCTTGAAAGTCAACAAAGGCAGCTATCACCATTTTCTTCCCATAAACCTCCCAGAGACCTTCCCATGCACATCACACAGTCATGGTGTTGCTAACAATCATTGTGGTGGGCTGTGTGCTGCAGTTCATAGATATGACAGCTTTTGCTACATTGTTGTCATGTTCCCTTGCAGAGACTTCTTCTTCATTGGTGACATATGACATAGGGAGACCTCCTTCTACCTCCCTGGTACCCATGATGGGAGTAATGTGAGCTTTCAAGATAGTGTGCCAGATGCCTATGATGATGAGAGCAGACTTAACAACATTAGCCCATTGCTTGTAGTTGTCCAACCCTTCAAGAATGATATTGATTTTTGGGATGGAGGCAGAGGAGGAGGGGAGTCATGAGGTGAGCAAGGATAAGTGTTAGGACAACATAGGAGTGGGAGTGGAGTAGAGTGAGGGCAAGCACAAGAGTAAGCAAGAGGGAGACACAGATAGCCCAGCAGGGCCCATAACCTGATAAGCACAGGCCATGTGTGCAAGAGGAACTAGAATAGTTCTTATTCTTCTATAGTTACACTACTGGCTACTTATAGTAAGTACAGTAGTGCATGGACCAGAGAACCATAAACAGCAGTGCATGTGTGTAAGTATATATATATATATATATATATGTGTGTGTGTGTGTGTGTGTGTGTGTGTTTACAGTAGTGAAACCAAAAAGGAAGGAGATGATTACTCAGAGTCACATCCACAGTCATGACTGATAACAGTAGGTGAAAGAAAAAGGTGAAAGAAAGTGACCATGGTGATGACAGTATCACCAGAGACATTGCATATAATCAACACACCATACTCTCCTCCAAGATTGACACTGTTGATGATCTCAACTCTGCCATCCTTGCTCAATTTCCTGGAGAAGACACCACCCTCTTCAGTGTTGACAAAGTCAAGAGTTGCCAGGAGAACTACCCCATTGAATATCTCAACTCCCTCAATTCTTCTGCCACCCCTTGCACACCTCCATGTCAAAGTTGGCTATCCCCTCATGCTCCTCAGGAATATGGATCCATCCCATGGACTTTGCAATGGAACTCACTTATCCCTGCTATAGGTCAAACCACATGTTCCTGGTGTTACATCTTTGGTGGTAAACATGCAGGCAGGATTGTTTGTATTCCCAGGATTGTCTCTGATGAGTCACTACCCATTCCTCTGTCATGCCACCAATTCCCAGTTCACCTTGCCTTGCCATGACCATCAACAAGTCACAAGGTCAATCAGTCACTCATACTGGGTTGAACTTGCACTCTGGAGTTTTTGCCCATGGCCAAATTCATGTTGTATTGTCATGCTGCACTTCTGGAGACAGGATTGAGGTTCTCTTCCCTGAGGGTTCCCTGTTGGAATATATCCATTTATTGTGCCACTGAGCAGTTCTTCCCTTTTATCTTATCTTATCTTATCTTATCTTGTTGTATTTCTATCTTATCCATCTTCATCTACATTTACATCTCAATCTTATCTTCTCTATCTCTATCTGGCTCTGCTCTTCTTTCCTCTTTTGATTGTCTCTTTGTCTCTGTCTTTGTAACACTGCTACAACTCTATCTCTAGTCTACTATATCTTGTCTTTTCCCTCTGTTGTAAAAGGAAAAAGCATTTCTACTGTGTAGTTAGCTCTCCTGTCTCCTGGCTCTGCTCTTATCTCCTCTGGCTGTGCTTTTGGCTCTGCTCACTATGTGGGCCACAATAACAAATCTCTTATTTCCTTTCCTCCTCTTCTCTGTCACCTGCCTATGCCTGCACTCACATTCCCAGCAAGCATCAACCTTGAATGTGGTATATCACACAATATTTTACCAGCTCCTTGTTGAGTTTTGTTGCTAATAGGCTATATACCATATTCTAATACAATGTGATGTAGAAAAGGCAACAGCAAAGCAGTGGAGTGGAGTGTTCAGGCAAGATTTCTGTCAGTATTGGATTGGTAAATTGTACTGTTGAATTGCACTGTTGTATCATACTCGCATATTTCCTCCCCTCCTAGGTGAGGGCACAGAATCTATGGTGGAAGGGCAGCTGGAGAGGTGATTGGAATTGGTCTGTAGATTGGTCTTGGTCTGTAAATAGATGGAGCACTGTTGCCTCTTATTCTCTGTTACAAAAATGTATGTATGCTCTCACAGAAGATATCCTATCACATCATGTTGCAATGTAATAGGTCTTTACACTAGTGATTTGAGCATGCTGAATGTAGATGGCACAGTGAGGGAGCACAGATAGGTGTGACAGAAATGCATGATATACTGAAGGTATGGTAGTTGGAGAGGAAAAGCAAGGTAATACACACTTCAGCAAAAGGGAGAAAAGCTGAAGTGGGTGGACAAGCTAAGTACAGTATATATAGATAACTGGACAATAGTGAGTGAAAGACAATATATGGAAAGAACAAGAAGAGCAACAGAAGTGTCACAAACACATGGTGATATACCCCACTTTTCCTTTTACATCTCCTTATTCTTCTCTCTTTCATCTGATTTCTTTTAACCTTGTTACACCCATTTCTTCTTTCATTACTGTACATGCAGGCATGGGCAGGCAACAAACAAGAGTGTTATTGATAACAACATTGAAAGAAGATCCCCAAATGGGGAGAGAACAGACATCATGCCTGCAGCAAGGTGAGTGAGAGTGAGTGCAGTAAGTGACACAATGTAAGGGTGCATCAGACAGAGTAGTAAGACGTCTGAGGAGATACATAGTATGTAGTCCATCTTATATAGTACATGTGGATAGAGTTGGTGCAGAGAATGTAGAGTGAAGTACAACAGCCACCTAATGAGCAGGGACACGCATCATCCTGGAGTGTGGAGTGGGGTGTGAGTGTGCTCAGGGGTGTATGTAGTCCAAGGAGATGAGCAAGAGGTAGTGTATGTGTAGGGAGATTGGAGGAAGCCGAATGAAATGTAGTTGCACATACATAGATTTCAACAATTACTACTTAACTGTTCTATGCTTACTTAAGCATGTGAACCCTAACCCTTTATCTTGGACTTATGTGTTGAGTTTCTGTGTGCATACTACAATATTTCATTTGGCTCATTCCTCTACATGTACTATTTACATACTCATTGCATACTTCTCCAATCTCCTTGGACTAACACTCATGCATATGTCCAAGCACCCACTTACTTCTCCAGGATGATGTGCATCCCTCTGCATATGGTTGTTGTTGTATTCACCTTACTTACACTCCACTTCAACTCAACCTACCACCACTATATAAGATGGACTTTTACTATACATCTCCTCAGATGTCTTTTACACTGTCTGAGTGAGTACCACTTATCTCCACCATCTTATTCTTCCTCTCACACTTCCCTGCAGCATACTTGCACCACATCACCCCACTTACTGTGTTGGTGACCTCTCACTACTCACTGCAGGCATGTTGCCAGCCTCTCTATCCCTTCTGGGATTTTCCTATGTCCTCTCCTTGGTTTATATAATCATTGCTGCTGTCTGCCATAGCCTGCATGCATTATGATGCATATCTTCTACCTTGGGTATGCCTGTTTTACATGTGAACATCCTATGATGTTGCTCTCCTTTTCCACTTTTCTATCACATCTTTCTTTCTCTACAGTCAGATCTTGATGCTTGATCTTCTTGCCCTTACATCTTATGATGCCATACTGATACCACTCACATCATTGTTGTTTTTCTTGACTTTATCTGTATAGGACACTGTGCATACCTTACTTACAACCAGTTACTTGCTGTACCAGTAGGCATTCATATGGGTTTATTTACTTGACCCACTTTGTTCCCCTTTTGGAACATCTCTTGTTCTCTCAGTTAGGACCCCTCTTCCACCTTATCATCATCCTACTATACCTTTCTCCCCCCCTCACCCCTAACCCTCATCACTCCCCTATTGTTGCCAAGGTAGAGAACTTGCCCCCTCCTTCCCCTTACCCCCATCCTGACTAGTACCTGTTCATTTAGTCATCTCTTCCCTCTGTGTACCTCTATCTTGTATGCCTTGTCTTTCCTCTTTCAGCTATGTTGATGTCCTGGGACCATGTCCTATGGATCTTGCTTCACCTTTGTGTTTTAGAGGCCTATATTCAATATCAGATTTTCATTAACTACTCAATCTATCAATCATTTCATCTCTGATTGGATGATTACCCATGGAAGGCCTTATACCTGTCCCTGACTAGCATAGTATATATACTTCTCCATTGCCACATAAGGACTATCTAGCTTATCCTCCTGTTTGTTAACTACCTGGTTTACTGGCATCTCTGGAAATAAGGATCTATCTTGTCTGCTCATTGATGTGTCCAAGGAGATCCCACATATTGGGTGACAAAGATAATACTGATAAGAGATAGAGCAATGGTATACAGAGCACAGAGATATCAGAGAGATAGAATGACTCAGCAGGTATGAGAAGTGCTGTGGTGGTAGAATGAAAAAGGAGACCTTATGTAGAGGTAAAGAAGAGGCAACCTAATAGTGCAAGAACAAAGAAATGCCAAAAGGGGCAGAATGTGCGTCAAGTGTCAGGCCAGCAGTGCAAACACAAGGCAATGCACCCAACCAGCCATATCCCTGGCCTCCTTTAGAGGACTTCAAGGGGGAACTGCCTTGGATCTAGGCCAAGGCATGAGGGATCTCAGACTAGAAGGAGTGAAACCAGCTATATCAAGCTGGGTGTCAGGACATGTTTATTTTTCTTTTCCTTTTACAATTTCTTTTACCATTATCACTCAAGATCTACTTGTTACATCCTATCTATACTTTACATCTCTTGTGATTCTAGGTATGACCCATATTCTACTCATCATTGGGCCAATTACTATACAGATATGACTACTTTTCTCACAAATGCTGCACATCCTTACTGATGCTGTGCAATGCTGTGCATTGATTACTGATACTTATCTGAGGGTCATATGCTATTGGTAGATAAGCCTCTGGCACCCATATACCTGCCCTAAATGTTGTCAGACTCCTTTATTCCCTGCCATTGTTTCTTTTTTCTTTATTGTTTCTCTTGATACCTGATTAGATTAGATCGTCTTATCTTTCAATATTATCTGATCTACATCTAATCCTTATCACTTACTGTCATTATGGGCTCCTCAGGGAGATTCCCACACATGCTGTGCATTCTACTTACATTACCTGCCCTTAGTTACTGTGCTTGGTCTGTGCATGTTCTATAGTACTATAAGTCAGCTTTCAGTCATGTGAATAGACCCCAGCTTGCTACAGCTAGTTATTCCCCTTCTACTTAGCTGAGTTCTCTCAACCCTTGGCCTTGTTCCAAGGCAGCTCCCCATTGAAGTCCTCTAAAGGAGGCCAGGGATATGTCAGGTTGCAGGCTTGTCTGTAATCTTATCTTATCTTCAGATCTCATCTGATCACTATTGCTTCTTCCTGTGAGGCCAACACTATGTTGAAGTCAAACAACTGAAGAAAAAGACTAAAACAATCAAAAGGATAGTCACACTTCAACTAGTGGATATCCCAGATATGATAGCATATAATAGAAGAGAGAGAAGAACTGGCATTGTACCTAGCAGATATCCCAGATGATCAGAACTGAGGGATAAATGCTAGGAGTCATATAGTATATATAGTACTGTACTCTAGGGCAGGCATATGAACTAGTAAAGGCTGCACAGTAGAGATAATAATAACAACCAGTCAAAAGGAGGATGAATAATGTCCACAGTAGGTATGGGAATGATTGGTGATACTCCACAGCAGTCATGAGAAAGCTGAGTGAGCATCCACAGTAATAATGAGAAAAAGAGTCATAAATACTTTGTAAGCAGGCTGATTGGAGATCAGATAACTAGTGCATCATCAGCCAATAAAGACAAACAAGATGAATGCATGACTGTAAGAATCACTTTGATTGATCAGGAGCAATTGTAAAATCTGTAGCAATAGAGACATAAGAAAAATAGGAAAAATGAAGAGAAAAATAAGGGAAATAATAGCAGCCTGACACCTCCATACCCACAGCCCACACCTTTTAGTAAGTGTGGTCTGTGTGCATCTACAGATTGTATATCAGAATACTAAGTGGACATCTCTCTTTTGTCTTTTAGTGTGCCCTGTCCACACCTGTCTCTACAACCTCTTCCTCTTCTTCACTCTCTTTTGTGCCCCTACAATGGAGCTCACTCTTCTTCTTTTCATGTGCACATTCTTGGCCTTCATTATAGGCTGGGTCATCTTCCTCATCATCTACCACCACCTCTTACCATGCATCCAGAACCTCCTCCCCTTCTCATTGCCTTCACTGCCATGCCTCTTCAACCTGCACCAACATTGTCATCTAGTGATGACTTGTCAGCCTGACACTAAAGATTGATACTATATATACTGTACCTCCATAGCATGTATTCCTTAGCTTTATACATCTGAGATATCTGCTAAGAGCAGCCTATTGGTCAGTCTTAGGGATTTGTTAACAAGATACTCCTAGTAATGAGATGGTTGTAGTAAGCAATCTAAATGTTCCTGGTGATGATGAAGATTGGGATCAACAAGATAGTGATGAGAATGATTGCTCCAATGACTATACAAGGATCCAGAGTGATGAGTGTAGGATGTCTTAGTGACACTTAGTGACTTAGAGATCTTAGACTTAGTTCTTAGTGTTTATGAAGTGAGATGAAGGTGAGCTTAGATCAAGTGCAGTATTGGAGAATCCCTAGATTGTGAAGTTGACAAGACTGGGGTTTAAGACCACCAGGCTTTTAACTACTTATACTAAAGACAAGTCCTAAAGATAGTACAAACAATAAGGTTCACTGATCAACAATAATTGCACAGCAATCAATGAGATCATATGACTTGGGATGCATCCATAGTAAGCTAAGTAAAGTAGCCACAAGTGTGAGTGAAAATGAGAGATAAACAAAGACAAAATGAAATGAGTCCTTGTAAATTGTATAGTGATAGTCCTTAGCAAGTAAATGTTATAATAAAAGAAAGAAAGAAAGAGGAAATGATCGAGATGCTTTACAGTACTTGGAGCTAAGCTCACAGCTGTAGTAAAACTACACTCTAATAGTAAGTAAGAAAAAAGGAAAGGAAAAAGAGAAAAGAAACCATTATGAGGTGCCTAGGCAAGTGCCTTGTAACAATATCTGCTACACAGCATGTTGGTCTTAAGTTGTATTGTCTCTCATCCTCTCACCTCTTCTTGCCCTTGTACATCTGTATGACCCTGCTGAATGCTAAGAGCGGCCCATTGGACAGTCTTAGGGAAGGTCTATATTGATACTCCTGGTAACTGGAGGTTGAATGTGTGCTTGATGCACATAATAGAAGTTCCTGATGATGATGAAGATTGGGATCAACAAGATTGAAATGAGGATGATTCCACCAATGATGATTCGAGGATCCAGAGTGACGAGATGTCAGATATCTTAGTGACGCTTTTAATGTGACTTAGAGATCTTAGACTTAGTTCTTTAGTTGAGAAAAAACAGGTTTGATAGCGAGTGTAGATCAAGCACAGTATAGGAGAATCCCTAGATTGCGAAGTTGACAAGACTGGGGTTAAAGACCACCAGTCTGTCAACTACTTATACCAAACTGGAGACCTAAGTATAGTAAAGTTGCGCAGTATTGCACAGTAAGTATGCGTCCATGTGATATAAGTGGCTCAGCCACAAGCGCGTAATGAACATGAGATAAACAAAGGTAAATAGGAGCGAGAAAATGGAGTCCCTGCTAATTGTATAGTAATAGTCCTTAGCAAGTGAATGTTAATAATAAATAAAGAAAGATAAAGAGAAAAAGGTAAGTCTAGTATAGTACTTGGAGCTAAGCTCACACTTAAGTATGTAAATACTTAAGTACTATAATAGAAAAAAGAAAAGAGAGTCCTTACTAAGTAAAGTGGAGCTAAGCTCACACTTGTAGTAATAATACTACACTTTACTAGTAAGTAAATAAAAGAAAAAAGAAGAAAGAAAAAAAGAAAACCGTTACAAGGTGCCAAAGCAAGTGCCTCATAACACTGAATAGCATCAGCCTCACACTTGGGTCTATTCACTATGCTACTAGCCTACTTATAGTACTATGGATGGTGCACAGACCAGGCACAGTAACTAAGGGGAAGCATAGCAAGATGCAGTACATGCACAGCATGTGTGGGAACACCTCCTAAAGGATGAGTAAGTGTTGAATATCCATATGCATACAGTCTATTTTTGTTTGGCTTCCCCTTCCATTTGCTAAACATACTTTTACATACACATTACATCTATACTATCTCCTCAGACTCCACATGACATGCCCCACTCACTACACTGGGACAACACACATCCCTCCACATATGGGCATGCTTGTACTCCTCCACTTCACTCTCCACTGCAATCTTACATGCAGACACTATATAAGATAGGTACTATACTATACAGGCTCCTCAGACATTCTACCACTGTGTCTGAGTGAGTTGCTTCCTACCCTGTTTTACTATCATCCTCACACTCCCCTGCAGTCCTCTCTATTGACTGCATGTGGCACCTACTGTGTGTTATGAGGCACTTGCTTTGGCACCTCATAACAGTTTTCTTTTTCTTTTTCTCCTTTTTTC
>QLPN01008904.1:0-18900 GCA_003314395.1 Albatrellus ellisii
CAGCGCGTGCTGCACGGCGTGCGTAGCAGCCCGCTGCCTGTCCAACAGAAACCGGTGGCAGCGACGCCGGCGCCGGTTGCGGGGCTGGAGAGCGAAGCGAAGCCCCAAGCCCCGAGCGGCAAGAAGGTCGCGTGGGGAAATAATACAAGGACTGGTGCATAACGCGGACGGTTGAGCATCCGTAGAACACTTACTGAATGCTGCCAGATTTATTTTCGATGCCGAGTAGGCATTTCTATCTACAGTGTAAGCCACCACCTCTAGGGGCGGTGTCACATTCTCCGAGTGTAGTTCTGGCATTGGTCGAAGAGTTCCTTAGTAAGGCTCTGTCGGGCATAGTTAGTTACCTAATCATCCCTGGGAAAGCTGCAATCCCTATGAAGTTGCCTTTTCCATCTGTAAGCTATTGTCTTTTGTGGCTGTACACTGGGACTTTGCAGGCACAGCGTCCTCGCCAAACAATTGCTTTTACAGTGTGAGCTGCACTAGGGCTCAGTGTCCCTATGAGGCATGGACCTAGCTTTACCAAGGGTATTGTTTGAGCTCAACAACATCTGCGCAAGGCAACCTCAGCCATGCTCTGGGTTCCGTTGTTGGCGTAGCTTGTCTCCGTGCGGAAGGGAGGGTTGGTCCCCAGTTGACCAGCCACGTTTTCGGTCTCCTGAAAGCCCGCGCCGAGAACAATCTAAGCGAAGAAGACAGGTGGCTTTCCACCGATGAAGGGGCGGAGTGGGTCATTCGTACTGTTGACTCGATTCTTGATGTCACATAATTGGAGGCGGAGAGAAACACAGATGCTAAATTGTAGACAATCATGCGGCCGCGCTTTTGTCGTAGCTTTTTCTGCTTCTGCCACAGCGTGTCTGCATCGTTTTCTAGAAGTCCATATCCATCCTCCCACGTGGAAGTCTTTCAGACGCCTGCGTCCGCTTTATCGTTTGTATTGCCTGATTCTCACCTGTGATGGGCGTTGGTTCATAAACAGTATGACTACATACAACAATCTTGCTCGTGATAGGACCTGATGGCAATACCTTACATATACACAGTGTATATACGACGACACAAGATCAGAGCCCTTATGCAATATGTTAATACACTCCCAACTCCCACCAGACGCATTATCACAGTTACACGATAAAGTTCAGCATCGATTGATGAAGTCACAGATTGTGAAGTAACGCATAGCGATAAAGCATTGCTGTCACTGTCACGGTGTCCATTAGCGGAGGGTGCACCTAGCGCATGATGATCTGTGAGAGAAAGTAGCGGTCCGGAAAAGCTGCGATACGAACTACAAGACCCGTGCCTGCCGTGGGGACAAAGTGAAGTTCCGCGTAAACGTCGTCTAGTTCGGGGTAGCGGGTGGGTAGCGTGGGGCGCACGAAGGCGATAACATTCCTATTGGGATCGTGTAACTGCACATGAAAGTCGTCAGCCGCTTACTGGCTTGTAGAAATACCTCACGACAAACCACTGTGTCTTGACTATTTGTAGTGGGTCTCCATTGGTATTGGAGGCCATCAGGGCCGTTGAAAACCCTGCAATTCTGTAGAGAGATGGGTCAACATCAAACCAGATAGGCATGGCCAGATGGAACCTACAGCGATACCCGCATGGCGACTGACTAGATCGGCCATAGGCATGGTGTTCTGAATCGGCAAGAGGTATCAAAAAAAAATGTGACATCATCTCAAACAAGAAGCTTATGTGACCTTTCCCATGACCGCCCGCCCCAAGCCACCAGTAGACGACCATTCAAGCTTTGCGACGCGGTCCCCTTTGTTGGCACGGGCTGCGCGCCACACATGGGTGACCACCTCACCCTGACTTTTTGTATCAGTCTATATTTTGTTGCATGAATCTCAAATATATCTCAGGGATAAACTGAGCCTACTTGGAAACGGTACACAACATCACCCGAGCGGTTGAACAGCTGGCTCTGGCGAGGGTCCTGCGACGTCCAAAAGAGAAAATCGTTCAAAGGAGTAGACATGATAGGCTGGCTGCAGGGTCAAGGGGATGACTGCCGTTTGTTGGACAGTTGTGAGGAAACGACAACTTGCCTTGGCCAGCTTTATATCACCCCGTGGCAAGCACTTCTTGTTTCGGTTCTTCGGCATGTAGAACAATCACAACCATTGTTACTCTTGCATCATTAGTTAAGTCTAGATCCGTTTTGATATTTTATGTCACAAGGGCTTGCTCCAGTCGACGTGCTTTTGCTGTTGGTTTTGTAGTCGTACATTTCAAGTTTGTTCCATGTCGACAAGTCTTCTACCTTGTATTGTGTCATCGGATGGATAATTGAAGTACTGATGACATGAAATACAGTAGTGTCGACGTAGGATGACAATTGTCTGAGATTGATTGTTCGTATACAATTCTTGTTCTCGGATTCGTTGCTTTGACATTGGATGGTACGGCACGCCTAACTTCTCACCTGCAACAGGGGCAAACTCATGGGAGTCACCACAAAGCACAGCGTAGGCTACGTCGACTCCACGGAATAGTCTCTCATCTACGTCAGCATTAGTCACTACCCTGCGGAATGCATAATTCTATCATCACCGCCGCAGATGCTACAGTATATTTCTACAAGTGTCCAATTGTCACTCTTATTGTTACATCCCACACAATTGACCTGCCTCGTAAGCTTTTCGACATAGTAGTATGTATATCAATTGTTTCCTAACAATCTCCAACTCAACTCTCTACGTAAAACACAGAGATTATACAGAATCTCTCACAAACCATGGACTCCCTGGCAACCGTGGACAATTATGTTTTGTGTCATCATGATACGACTTGGATGGTTTGTACGAAGGTACCAATCCAGAAAATCCAACGAATTCATTCCCTCACCTTGTCACTGGCCCTGGTGACATTCACTGTGCATTGTTGTGGTGTTCTTCATCCTCAGGGTGCACGCGATTATTGTTCCCTCTACGGACGTCAACAATCAATTGTTGACCATGACTCAGGCGTTTTGTTCTGGTCTCCAGCAAGATCCTTCCTGTGACTTTGTGACAGAATCCTTAAAGACATCCCCGTCGGCTTGTCAAGCGTGGTCTGGTCGCATTTGTCATATCGTCCTTGTGGATCATTCCTGGGATGCGGAATACGCCTCAATCTTTATTGTACCTATGACAAATGTATCTCCTGCGCTTTCATAATATTATTGTCATATGTGCAACAATGATCATCACAATAGTGCTCCAATATGCATACAATAGTGGACTCTTCTGTGCGAGTGTGGCATTACCCTGGTAGAGAAAACATAGATATATGAGAGGTACACTGAGGATAAAACCAGAGTATCCCACAAAGGAAGTGAAACAAGTTCATTTTCCAGATCAAGTGCAAGGAGCTCAAGGATAGAGTCTCCAAGGCTTACATTGATGTCACTAGGGCTGAAGCATTGTCATGATGAATACAACTGCAGTGTCCTTATCAGAATGTAGCAGACTGTGATAATTTCAAGTTTGTGACTCCAAGGACAAGTGAGCTCAGGGGCAGCTGTATAGTATTAGCCAAGGTGGAGACTAGGAGTATAAAAGGTGTATGATACTCAATCTCAACCTCCTGAGTTTTTCTGGTCACTGGAGAAGAGAGGTCAAGGTTTGGGATGCAGTGCTGAGGTCTAGTATTATTGCTAAGAGCGGCCTATTGGACGGTCTTAGGGAAGGTCTAAAATGTTACTCCTGGTAACCAAGGTTTGGATATTGGCTTGATGAACGTAATAGAGGTTCCGGATGACGATGAAGAGTGGGATTAACGATATAGTTATGAGGATGATTCCACCAATAACGATACGAAGATCCAGTTTGACTTAGTGTAAGATGTTTTAGCAACTTTAGAGTTCTTTAGACTTAGTTCAGGGAGAGAAGCGAGGTTGTGGCGAGCTTAGTTCAAGCGCAGTATAAGGAAAATCCCTAGATTGCGAAGTTGACAAGACTGGGGTTTAAGACCGCCAGTTTGTCAACTATTTATACAAAACTAGCGATCTAACTATAGTAAGGTTACGCAGTAATGTGCAGTAAGTAAACGATAATGTGCAGTAATGCACAGTAAATACACGTCCATGTGATATAAGTGGCTCAGCCACAAACGCGAAATGAACATGAGATAAACAAAGGTAAATAAGAGTGAGAAAAGGGAGTCCTTGCTAATTGTGTAGTAATAGTCCTTAGCAAGTAGATGTTGTAAATAAATAAAGAAGATAAAGAGAAAAAGATAAGTCTAATATAGTACCTGGAGCTAAGCTCACACTTAAGTATGTAAATACTTAAGTACTATAAAAGAGAAAAGAAAGGATAAGTCCTTACTAAGTAAAGTGGAGCTAAGCTCACACTTGTAGTAATAATACTACACTTTACTTAATAAGTAAGAAAGAAAAAATAAAAAAGAAAAGAAAAGAATCCGTTACGAGGTGCCAAAGCAAGTGCCTCGTAACAATTATGCCTCAAGGCTAGATCTCCCATCCCTCCAGGAGTCCTCCTTGAGCCCACTTACTAGTCACAGTTACATACCAGTAGTGCTGGTGGAAATGAGAGGAGTATAGAGGCTGGAGTACAACACTCAATCTCAGTATTTTCTGGTCACTGGAAGAGAAGGGAGGTTAGGGTTTGGGATTGCCTTAGTTCTTCAGAAAAAGTGGGGTCCAGTATTTTGATCACAGTCGTGGCCTTCCAGAGTCCTCCTTGAGCCTATGTACTCATCACAGTTATGCACCAGTAGTGCTAGTGGATATCAATATGTAATGTATTGGCAGTAATCTTTAAAAGTCTGGTTGGGTCTGGTTGCACATGGTTATCTATGGTTCACCAACCAATTGTAACTGGTCTTGGTTGTAGGCACTGATAGCACAGGATAGGGTGATGAGGAGGAGAGAGAGGGAGAGAAGCAGGGTGTTTATTACAAGTGCCCACATGGTGAGCAGAGAGTGGAGGAAAGGGAAGAGCAGAGCCAGAGTAAGCAAGAGGACACCAGACATGAGGGGGCAGAGTAGATGAATGCTTCCTAACTAGTAGAAAGACTTAGAGAGAGAGATGACAATGTGGGGAAGAGAAGAAGATATAGTTGTGACTAGATAGAGTTGTAGTGGTGCTACAAAGACAGAGACAAAGATGTGTCTAAAAGAAGACAGAAGAAGAAATGGTAATGACATATAGATCAGACAGAGATAGAGAGATAAGATAGAGATGTAGATGATGATGGATATGATATAGATAAGATAAATAGAAAAATATGTAAAGAACTGCTCAGTGGCATGATAAATTGACATATTCCAACAGGCACCAGTTGATGACCAGGGCTGGTTGTATACTACTAGTACCAACTAACTTGTTATTGTTGTCCACACTACATATGTATTAATATAATATTAGGCCAGTGGTGCCACTCATGGGGCAAAACTATGAGACTGGAGTCTGCATATTACCACTGATGTGGGACTGGGTGCACTCAACTAAAGGATCACACCAAAAGAAGAGGAAATCCAGCCATAACTAGCTGGGGTCTATTGGCTATACTAGCAAGCCCTATATACTATACAGAATGGCACACAGACCAGCACAGTAATCTAGGGCAGGACTATGTAAAGTAAAGTGCAGTAAGCTATGGTACCATGCAGCTACCTCATGGTATGACCTCATAGTTCAGAACATAGTGACAGTAAGTGAGATATGATAAGATTAGATGTAACATAATGAAAGGCAAAGATCTAATCTTATCAGATCATCAAAAGAAACATAAAAGAAAATGAAAGAATAAAGAGATATAACACTCCATAAATGAAGCCTGACAAAAACCCACTACCATCATTGTTGGTTTTTCATTACCTTATGATGCTGATCACACTGTTTACTTATTAAAGTATACTTATCTCCATCTCATCTTATTGGTATTTCCTTTCTCTTTATGGTTTGAGCTCCTCTTAAACTCTATCTTGCTCTTACTATATCTTCTTTATTTTGTCTTTGTCTCACCTCAGCACTTCTGCATGTGCTGAGCTCTTCTGTGTACCCTCTACTCTCTGGTACACATCTTCTCTATCTTACAGATGTGGCAGTAGTGCCCTCTCCTCTTGTTCTGATGGGCTTTAGCCCTTCTCTCAATCTCAATCTGTTTTTGGGCTTGATGCCTACTTCATTTATGTCATGGTGTTTGCTTCCCCTAGCTGTGCTGCCCAACTTCAACAATCATCATGTTATTGAGTTTGATTGGTATACTATTGGACCTGTTGCAGGACTCAAGGATGATATGGACAGACCTTATACTTACAAAAGATTTCTTTTGCATAGTTTTTTTTTCCCTCAGTCTTCTATGAAGAGACCAAGGTCAGTACTCACTTACTATGCCATTCATTTTATATCTTTCTCACTATTTCTCCCTGTGGAATACATTCATTCATTCTACAGTTGGCTACATGCTATTCCAAGCACCTCCTTCCAATACCTGTCACCAGTACACAACTTGCCCATAGATCACCTTGTTCAGCTTGCAGACCTTATTTTCCATGCCAGGTTCTGCAAAGCCATGATGTTGCTCCATGGAGATGTCCTCTTCAAGATTGCCATTGAGGAACACCAATTTTACATCCATGGAATGGACTTCCCAGTCTTCTAGTGTGGCTATAGCAAGTAGGGTGCAGAGTGTTGGAGATTACAGTGATGTGTGACAGTGAATGTGTGATAACACAACTGGGTGACAGTGTGAACAGTGTGACTGCACCACATGGACTTGTGGGACTTAGGGACAATATGGATGGACCCTACTTACAGAAAAATTTCCTTTGTGTTCACATTTCTGTATGTTCTCTACTATTTTTGTTCAGCTTTTTCCCCACTTGCTTGATGCTCACTCCACACATACTCCTTACATATGCAGTACATACTTATGACATCACAAACTGCCCCCACTTCTTCTGCACACATAGCTCACACTCCATATCACACTCCACAATGACATATGCATTGCTGTGAAACACAGGCCATAAACACAAGGGAACTGAGAATAGTTCTTATTGTTGTAATACTGCACTACAGTCTACTTATAGTATTTGTTGTAGTGCACGGACCATCAGGTGGAAAGCAATAACACATGTGTACATCTGTATGTGAATGTGGAAGTGTGTGTACAGTAAGAGAGACCAAAAAGGAAGGAGACCATTAGTAAGACTGGGAATGTCAACACCCTCCCATACTGGGAACACATTCCACTAAACCAAGGCCAGTTCAATGCATTGCAAATAAGGGGAAAGAGAGGGATTTAGTAAGAATGTCAACTATGATGGAGGAAGAGGGAAGGTGATGGACAGAGATGGCAGATGATGCAATACAGTCACAAATGTAATGGTGTTGTATATTGATGTGTTTTGTACCACAAGTAACAACTGGATTGGTGGCAATGTCAATGGAGCCCTTGTTATTGCCAAAAAGTATGAGAGATGAAGAAAAAGCAAAACCAATTTCAGCCAGCAAGGAGCGCAACCACATGCCCTGAGCTGCCGTTTGAGACAATGACATGTACTCTGCTTCAGTAGAGGACAGGGAGATGGTGTGTTGCTTTCTTGATGACCAAGCTATAGTACCTCCTCCAAGTAGGAAGACATGGGCACCACTGGACTTGTGATCATTGAGGTCAGCTGCCCAGTCAGAGTCTGAATAACCTACTAGTCCTGCATTGTGATGACTGCCATACTGCAGGTGATGGTGCTGAGTACCCTTTAGGTACTGGAGAATGTGGCATCCCAGGGTGAGGTGCATAGGAAGAGGATTGGACAGGAACTGTGAAAGCTTCATGATGGTAAAGGCAATATTGGGTCATGATACAATGGCAGCATATAGAAGAGATCCAATTAGCTGTTGATACTCTGATCAGATCAGACTTTTGGTGACATAATCTGTCTCAGCCTTGGTAGGAGTGCATCCTGGTGGTAAAGGAGTAGGTGTTGGGTTGCAGTCAGTCAGGTGGAAATGGTCTAGGAGGTCGATGATATATGCTTCTTGGTCAATGCTCAAGGTATGATTGGCTCAGTCTCAGGTTACATGTAGGCCGAGATAGGACTTGATTTCACCTAGGTTGGACATCTGGAAGAGTGCCTTTAATTGTGACTTGCAGGCCTCCACTTCCTCTAAGGACCCTCCCAGCACAGTGATGTTGTCAACATAAAGGATGATGATTAGCAGCTTGAAGGAGGAGGATGATATGTAGATGCCAGAGTTGGAGTACGTGCATGTGAACAACATGTTGAGAAGGGAGCCATGCATCTTCTGGTGCCATTGGTGTGATGCTTGTTTTAGTCCATAGATGGCTTTCGAAAGACAGCAAACTTTGCCTTTGGTTCCTGGTGCTGTGAAACCCTGGCACTGTTCCATGTAGATCTCTTCCTCTAGATTGCAGTTCAGGAATGCTGATTTGACATCTAGGGAATGGACTTCCCAGTCTTCTAAGGCAGCAATGGCAAGGAGGGTGTGGAGAGACTCGAAGTGTGCTACTGGAGAAAAGGTTTCCATGTAGTTGACTCCATGTACTTGGGTGAACCCTTTTGCTACAAGGCATGCTTTGTACCAACCATTGGCCTTGTGTTTGAACACCCATTTGTTCCTGATGATGTTGTGGCCAGGTGGAGGATCAACAAGTTCCCAGGTGTGAAGGTTAGCAAGAGTGGAAAGCTTACTGTTGCAAGCTGTATGCCAGGCATCAGAGTCAGGGCTAGAGAGGGCCTGCTTCAGGGTTAGTGGGTCATGTGACACAGCATGGGAGAGTATTGTGGAAACAGATGGTGTACTGCAAGGAGTGGTAAAAATGTTGTTGTTATCAGAGTTCCACCCCTCGCCAAGTATGTCGACAAACTCACAGGGACTGTACACACTGTTGTGAAAATGAACAGGATGCTGTGAAATGCACTGCAAGCAACACAGGATGGGGTAGTCCTCATTGACAAGATGCACAGGAGGATGTGGTGATGAGCATCACATGCACGTAAAGCTGGAAAACAACCATCAGTGACATCAGGCGAACACAGCAATACAAACGTGCAGCACACAACAATCAGCCAGGCAAGCACAGTGATATAAACATGCCACATGCAACAATCAGCCGTAGCCACATCAATTGCACATTTGTTAGGCATCGGACTGTAGGACTGGGGTCAGCTGATGAGGAACAGGATTGATGAGCTGTACAGGCTGAGATGTGGTCCATGGAGTCATGAGTCACAAAGTCAGCAATTGGTGTGATCAATGCCTTTCCTATTTCACTCATCCGTATAGCGCCCAGACTCCACTTCACTTTATGATCGACCCTGCACTGTAAATTTTCTGTTGTGTTTTGTTGTGCTCCAGCCTTGGAGCTAGACTTGTATTTAGATAGTGCATTGTCCCTCAGAACAGGGGAGATTTCCCCCAGCCCATGATTTGACTTCTCCTCCCTGTTTGAGTCCATAATCAAAAGGCACATCTAGATCTTCCCTCTGCATGTCTTATTGTCAAGAAAAGTGCACGTTCCTTGTAAGTTGCATCTATCATTGTGTTGCATTCTCCATTGCATTGTGTTCCCCATTGTGTTGTGCTGCATTGCATTTTGTTCCCATTACATGTTATGAGGCACTTGCTTTGGCACCTCATAACGCATTTTCTTTTTCTTTTTTCTTTTTCTTTTTATCTTACTTACTATAGTAAAGTGTAGTATTATTACTACAAGTGTGAGCTTAGCTCCACTTTACTTAGTAAGGACTCTCCTCTTTCCTTTCTCTTTTATAGTACTTAAGTATTCACATACTTAAGTGTGAGCATAGCTCCAGGTACTATATTAGACTTATCTTTTTCCTTTATCTTTCTTCTATTTATTATAACATTTACTTGCTAAGGACTATTACTATACAATTAGCAAGGACTCTCTTTTCTTGTCATTATTTACCTTTGTTTATCTCATGTTCATTTTGTGCTTGTGGCTGAGCCACTTATATCACATGGACGCGTACTTACTGTGCATTACTGCGCATAATCGTTTACTTACTGCACAATACTGCACAACTTTACTATACTTAGATCTCCAGTTTTGTATAAATAGTTGACAGACTGGCGGTCTTAAACCCCAGTCTTGTCAACTTCGCAATCTAGGGATTCTCCTATACTGTGCTTGATCTGCTCTCGCTCTAAGCCCACTTTCTCTCCAAAGAACTAAGTCTAAGATCTCTAAGTCACACCATAAAGGCGTTGCTAAGATATCCTACATCTCATCACTCTGGATCCTCAAGTCATCATTGATGGAATTATCCTCATTTCAATCTCATTAATCCCAATCTTCATTGTTATCAGGAACTTCTATTACATGCATCAAGCACACATTCAATCTCCAGTTACCAGGAGTATCAATATAGACATTCCCTAAGACCGTCCAATAGGCCGCTCTTAGCATTACGTTAGATTCTCTATTGTGCTCTCCTTTGCGTCACATCATGTTCTCCTTACTGTGTCATATCACCAGTTTGTTACCCAAGTTGTGTTCCCCTTGTTGCTCTAGTTGAGTCACACTATTGCCCTTATTGCCCTTAACTACTAATCCTCTCTACTTTGGTGTCTAGAGAACCTTACGGCTTGCACCCTCCAGCAGTCGCTGTGGTTGTGGTTTGTTTTCCCCTTCAGCACATATCAGTGGATGGCTGGGAGAGGGGAGAGAGGCACTGTGCCACAGCAGTGTAGGAGGTGGACCAAGATCATGAGTATGATGCTTGGAGTGCCTAGCACACATGTGCAGAGGAGGAGAAGACAGAACAGGTGGCCAAGGAGGTGTGATGGGTGGAGCAGGAGCAGGCACATCAGCACCAACTGCAGGGACCAGGCCAGTGAGAGCAGCAGGGCCAGGGGCACCAGGGCCACAGAGACCACTGCTGTGGTTGTCACCATTGCCATGGTCATCACCACCATCATTGTCACTGTCATCATTGTCTTCACTGTCATCATCAGAGACCAGCACAGGCAGCAGGGGAAAGACATTGAGGACAGTTGGCATGGCAGCAGACTGAAGGGCAGGGAAAATGTCTTCCTGGAAAACAGCATCCTGGCTGGTGATACAGTGGGAAGAAGTGTGGTCCCAAAAAAGCCAACCCTTTGTACCAAGACTCATAACCAATGAAGGTGAGTGGATGCGACTTTGGGTCTAGCTTACCATGCTGATGATCAGGGTACTTGACCCACACTTAACACCTGAAGATGTGGAGGTGACTAATGTCTGGCGGGAGGTCATGAGGCAACCAGATGGATTGGGGTGTCTGCCAGCGAAGATGCCTCATTGGTGAGAGGTTGTAGGTGTGTACAGCAGCATGCACAGCATACTCCCAGAAGCCACAAGACAGGCCAGTGTGATGAAGAAGACTTAGTGTGCAATCAAGCACAGAGCAATTCCAGTGCTCAGCTTGACCATTCTGCTGAGGGGAGTAAGAGACAGTGAGTTGGTGTTCTATCCCCTTGTCACACAAAAACGTTGATACTGAGGCAGCAATGTACTCCCCTCCACAATCAGAATGCAAGGCTGTAGGCCAACGGCTGAACAGTGTGTGGACATGGGCAAGGTAAGACCCAAGAGTGTCAGAGAACTGGTCTTTGCTATGCAGGAAGAAAACCATCCCAAAACCCAAGTGATCATCAAGGAAGGTGGTGAAGTAGAGGTGGTGGGAGCCCACAGATGTGACACTGACTGGGCCAATGAGGTCAGAGTGAACAAGGTCAAGACAAGCAGCTGTGTGTGAGCATGAAAGGCAAAAGGATGCATGAGGGAATTTCCCCTGCAGGCAGCCAGGGCATGGTTCAAGTGGTGGAGAAGCCAATGGTGGAATGAATCCTGAGAGCTGCAAAGGTTGGATCCACATCACCATGCTGTCAGAGAGGTGGCCCAGTTGTTCATGCCAGAGCCATACTGACAGAAGCACCATGGTGTTGAGCCCTGGAGGTGTGGCAAGTGACACCCAGTATGTTCCTCCATGGAGGAAATCCTCACTGAAGGTATGTCTGTCCTTGGTAATTTCACACCACCCTTTGTGATAGGAAATGCAGAAGCCAAGGCTATCCAGGTGACTGACCAAGAGAAAATGTCCTGAGGCACTAGGTACATGAAGTATGCCAGAGAGAGAGATGTTGACTGACATTCCATTGGACAGAGTGTGTTGGTGTGCACACGTTCCATGTCTGACACAGGTGATGTGCAACCCATCTCCTATGGTTACACTCTGGAGGGAATCAGAGGAGTAGGAGGAGAAGTCACCCCTGTTAGGTGAGATATGGTCAGTGCAACCTGAGTTGAGCATCCAAAGGCCATGGCCACCATAGTAACAAGTGTTGAATTCAATGGTGGACAAAGTAGACATAGTGTTTATTGTAGTAGGTAAAGTGTCCCCTATCCCTTTGTCTTTGTCTTTATTCCTCTTCTCTAGCCTAGCTTTGACATCCTCTGGCATCCCATGCAAAGTCCAACAGGTGTCAATCATATGGTTACAGTGCTTGCAGTGTGGACAGAATGACCCATTGCATCACCCAGAGGTTGTGTTGGGAGAGAGAGTAAATGCAGCAAGTGCTGAATGTGGTTTTGTGTGGGCTTCTTCATTGAGGATGCATGTGTGGATGTTGCCGATGGCCAGATGCACAAGGTCAGATGAGGCTAATAGGGTGGAAGAGAAGGAGTTCCAGGAAGGGGACAGTGCATGTAGGAGTAGAAAGCATATGTTCTGTTCACTAACCTGAACCCCAGAGGTGATCAACTGATCTTGTGCAATGATGAGGGCATTGATCTGTGGTGTCAGGGGAGTATTGATGTCATATTTACTGGTGAATAAGGCTTGGAAATTGATGAATGCCATGATGATGGTCTGTTTCCCATAGACATCCTTCAGACCATTCCACACGTGCTGTGCTGTCATGGTGTTGCTGGTGACCATTGCTGCTGGTTATGGCCCACAATGCATGGAGATAATGGCTTTTGCGACATCATTGTCATGCTCCCAGGAGTTGACCTCTTCTTTGTTGAGAGTGATTGTGATGGGAAGTGCTCCCTCAATCTCCCAGACTTCAGTGATGGCAAGAATGTGTGACTTTGAAATCATGTGCCAGATACCCATGATGATGAGGGTGGACTTGACGATGTTGGCCCATTGTTTGTAGTTATCAGTGCCTTCTAAGGTGATGTTAATTTTGGGGATAGAGGCAGTGTTAGAGGGAGGTGTGAGTTGTGCCAGGAAGATGGATGCCTAGTATGAGTGGGAGCTGAGTATGGTGTAGATGAGTACGAGTGAGAGGACTAGAGATGTGCAGATGGCCTGGGCAGGGCCCATAACCTGTGAAACACAGGCCATAAACACAAGGGAACTGAGAATAGTTCTTATTGTTGTAATACTGCACTACAGTCTACTTATAGTATTTGTTGTAGTGCACGGACCATCAGGTGGAAAGCAACAACATGTGTGTACATCTGTATGTGAATGTGGAAGTGTGTGTACAGTAAGAGAGACCAAAAAGGAAGGAGACCATTAGTAAGACTGGGAATGTCAACAATTGCCTCTATATGGCAGTCCTTATACTTTACCACTACACTCTCCACCCCAACATTACAGGGCTAACACTATATAAGATGGACTACATACCCTATATCTCCTCAGATGTCTCTTACCCTGTCTGATGTCTCTTATCACATCATGTCACTCTGCTGCACTCACCTCCACTCCTACTCACTGCAGATGTTATCTGTAATCTCCCCATTCAGGATACTTGTTTGTTCATGATGCTAGTCTTGTTTGTCCTTGTCTGCCTAAACATGTGCATACACTTTGCATAATTTTCTTTCCCCTCAGTCATCTACAAAGAGCCTGAGGTCAGTCCTTACTCCTACATTATTTGCATTTTATATTTTCTCACTATTTCTTCCTGTAGAATACAATTCTCTTCTTTCTATAGGTACAGTATGTACATGCAGGCTTGGGAAAGCATAGACAAACAAGATGATTGATAATATTAGAGTTAGTGTATCCCCATGAGGGGAGATGGCAGTCAGCATTGCTGCAGCACAAGTAAGTAGTTACCAGCACACAAGTGGTGAGGAAATGTGGTGAAAGTACACTGCAGGGTTTGTATGGTGAGAGAGATAGGATGGGAGGGAGTATTGTGCTCACTCAGACTGTGTAGAAGACATCTGAGGAGATGTGTAGTAGGAGTCCATCTTATATAGTGTTCACCCCATAAGGTTGGGGTGGAGAGTAGGTAGGTGGAATACATGTATGCCCATAAGTGGAGGGATGCATGTTGTCCCAGTGTAATGAGTGGGGCTCAGAGTAGAAGTGGAAGAGTGTTATGAGGCACTTGCTTTGGCACCTTGTAATGGTTTTTATTTTCTTCATTTTCTTCTTTCTTTATCTAACTTACTAGTTGAGTGGAGTATTATTACTACAAGTGTGAGATCAGCTCCAAGTACTATAAAGACTTATCTTTTCCTTTCTTATCTTTCTTTCTTTATTATAACATTTACTTGCTAAGGACTATTACTATACAATTAGCAAGGACTCATTTCTTTCATCTTTATTTGTCTTTGTTTATCTGTTGTTTATTTTGTGCTTGTGGCTGAGCCACTTACTATAGTTATGGATGTGTCTTAGGTCATGTGACTTCATTGATTGCTGCACAATCATCATTGATCCATGAACCTTATTCACTTGTACTATCTTTAGCACTCTGGAGTTGTATAAGTAGTTGAAAGACTGGCAGTCTTAAACCCCAGTCTTGTCAACTTTGCAATCTAGGGATTCTCCTTTACTGTGCTTGACCTATGCTTGCTCCAAACTCACTTTACCCTTAGAACTAAGTCTAAGATCTCTAAAGTCACTCTAAGTGTTGCTAAGACATCCTAAACTCACCACCCTGGACCCTCAATTAGTCATTGGCAGTATCATCCTCATCACTATTTCATTGATCCCACTCTTCATAGTCATCAGGAATGATTACTATGCTTATCAAGCATGTATCAACTACCTTGTTACCAGGGATATTGTTATAGCAAACCTTCCCTAAGACTGTCCAATAGGCTGCTCTTAGCAAAGAGTAGGTATGATCTGAGGAGGTAGTAAGGACATGAAGTGTATGTGTCCAGTAGGTGATGCATATGTGTGAAGGAAGCCCAATGAAGTGTATGGTATAGGATGCACAAATATTCAATACAGTACTATAATGGCTACAGTTAGTCTTCTATGACAAGACTGAGAATACAATACTCTTCTTTCTATAGTCAGCCACACTCTTTTCCAAGCAACCTCCTTCAATACAGAGCATGCAACTGGGGAGAACATTTCAGAGTAATCAATGCCATACTTCTGAGTAATGCCTTTGGCTACAAGCTGCTGGTGAGCACCATGCATGCATCACAACAGAAACTGACCATCAGTGACATTAACACACTGTATGTGATAATCATCCACAGCTGCATCAATTGCATTATTCATTTGGTGCTGGAACAGAGGATTGTGTTCAGCCAACAAAGAGCAGGACCAATAGGACACATGGGCTGAGGCTGGTCAAGGCCTGCCAAGCAACTAGGCAGAGTCATAGGTCACAAAGTCATCCTTTGGTGTGATCAGCACTTTTCCTTTTTCACTCATCCTTAACAGTATGATACCTTATTTGTTTTTACTTTATTCACATCTATTTCTGGACTCCATATCATTCATCCTTGCAATTGACCCTGCATTGTAAGATTTCTGCCTTGTTTTGTTGTGCACCAGTCTTGGAGCTAGACTTGTATTTATATGGCTCATAGCCCACCAGAAACAAATAGATTCCTCCTCCCAAGATTTGTCCCCTCCTCTCCCATCTGAGTCCCAAGGCAAAAAAGCACTTTCAGCTCTTCCTCCCTCATGTCTCAAAACCAAGAAAGCACACACACCTTGTAGGTTGCATTTTTTGAGTCCATATTGCATTTATAGTTGCATTGCATCTGTGTCCACATTATTGTTGCATGGTACAGTGTCATGTTTTGTCATATTTCCCTATTGCCACCCATTCATGTCACATTATTGTGTCACTATATTCTACTAACTCTTCATCTTTGGTGTACAGAGGATCTTATGGCTTGTGCCCCTCAGACATTGTTGTGGTTGTGGTTGTTATTTCCCCTTGATGATGACAGGCCATGTGTGGAAGGGGAACTAGAATAGTTCTTATTGATCATGGTAACCCTGTACTCTACTTATAGTAAGTATAGTAAGTATAGTAACACACAGACCAATGTAACATAGTTGACAGGAAGTGTGTAAGTGTGTGTACAGTACTATGCATATGTGTACAGTGGACAGACAAAAGAGGAAGGTAACACTTAGTAAGCATATGGATGTCAACACCCCTCACCCTGCCACAGCACCTATCACTATGCTTTGTATCTGCCATCTGCCTTATGCTTGAATACCCATTTGTTTGCAACTATATTTTGTCCTGGGGGTGGGTCAACAAGATCCCATACTCTACTTACAGTAAGTATAGTAGTAGTGCATGGACCAGTGTAAGAGTAGGACTCAATGTGTGTATGTATGTGTCTGGTAGTGTGTGTGTGTGTGTGTGTGTGTGTGTGTGTGTGTGTGTGTGTGTGTGTGTGTGTACAAGGACAAAAAAGGAAGGAGTAGCTTACTGCTAAGAGTGGCCTATTGGATGGTCTTAGGGAAGGTCTGTGATAACAATACCCCTGGTAACAAGGTAGTTGATATGTGCTTGATAAGTGTAATATCCATTCCTGATGATGATGATGAAGAGTGGGATCAACAAGATAGTAATGAGGATGATTCCACCAATGACTATATGAGGATCCAGAGTGATGAGTTTGAGGATGTCTTAGCAATGCTTAAGATCTTAGACTTAGTTCTTTAGAAGATAGAGTGAGATTGTAGCAAGCTTAGGTCAAGTGCAGTATAGGAAAATCCCTAGATTGCAAAGTTGACAAGACTGGGGTTTAAGACCACCAGGCTTTCAACTACTTATACAAAACAGGAGTTCTAAGAATAATAAATGTAAATAAGGTTCACTGACCAATGATGATTGCACAGCAATCAATAAGATCATGTGACCTAGTTGTGTCCATAGTAAGCTAAAGTAAATGTAGCCACAAGCACAGAATGAACAAGGGATAAACAAAGGCAAACTAAGATGAGTCCTTGCTGATTGTATAGTGATAGTCCTTAGCAAGTAAATGTTATAATAAAGAAAAGATAAAAGATAAAGAAGCTTTATAGTACTTGGAGTAAAACTCACAACTCAGTATATAAATACTGTAGTACTATAAAGGAAAAGAGATAGAGTCCTTACTATAAGTAGGAGCTAAGCTCCACAACTGTAGTTAATACTACACTTATAGTAAGTAAGAACAAAGAAAACAAAAACAAAAACAAAACTGTTATGAGGTGCCTAAGCAAGTGCCTCATAACACTTACTTAACATATAATTGTCAACACCCCCCCATGCTGGAGACACCCCCACAAGTCTAAGTCCAGACTGATGAGAAGAAAAAAGAGAATATGAGAGAGGCTTTGTAAGAATGTCAGTGGTGACAAGAGGATGGGAGTTGCTGTACAGTGATTGAGCTGGAAGAGATGCATTTGTGAATGTTGTGATGCCTGATGTCAATGTGCTTGGTACCATGCATGATGATGGGATTAGTGGCAATATCAATAGAATCCTTGTTATTACCATATAGTAAGAGTGGAAAGGAGAAACTGAACCCTATCTCCTTAAACAGTGAGCACAGCTACATGCCTTGTGCAGTGGCTTGAGACAGCAACATGTATTCAGCCTCAGTTGATGACAGTGAGACCATGTGTTGTTTTTGTGATGTCCATGCAATCACTCCTCCTCCTAACACAAAAATGCAAGCCCTGACAGACTTCCTATTGTCCTGGTCTGCAGCCCAATCAGAATCTGAGTAACCAACACCAGTTCCTCAGTCTTCACCATAACATATATGGAAATGGATGGTACCTGTTATGAGGCACTAGCTTAGGCACCTCATAACTGTTTTCTTTTTCTCTTTCTCTTTCTTTTTCTTATCTTACTTACTAGTAAAGCATAGTATTATCTACTATGGCTGTGAGCTTAGCTCCACTTTACATAGTAAGGACTTATCTATCCCTTATAGTACTTTAGTATTTACATACTAGAGTGTGAGCTTAGCTCCAAGTACTTAAAGGCATCTTATCTTTCTTTATCTTTATTTATTTATCTATTTATTTACATTTACTTGCTAAGGACTATCACTATACAATTAGCAAGGACTCATCTTCTTACATCAATATTTATCTTTGTTTATCTCTCATCTCACTTGCACTTGTGGCTACTTGTAGTTTTACTATGGATGTGACTTAGTCACATGATCTTGTTGATTGCTGCACAATCATCATTGATCTGTGAACCTTAACTACTCATACTATCTTTAGGACTCTCATTTTGTATAAGTAGTTGAAAGACTGGTGGTCTTAAACCCTGGTCTTGTCAACTTCACAATCTAGGGATTCTCCTACACTGCACTTGATCTAAACTTGCTCACATCATGTTCACAACCTATGCACCAAGTCTAAGATCTTGAAAGTCACTCTAAGTGTCACTAAGACATCCTAAACCTGTCACTCTGGATCCTTGTTTAGTCATTGGTGGTATAATCCTCATCACTATCTCATTGATCCCTCTCTTCATTGTCATCAGGAATGTTTGCTACACTCATCAAGCACATAATAATTACCTTGTTACCAGGGGTATCATTATCACAAAATTTCCCTAAGACCATCCAATAGGCCACTCTTAGCAGTAGCTTTGAGGCAGTGAAGGATGTGGCACACTAGGGATAGATGGAGGGGTGAGGGATTTGACAGGAACTGGGACA
>QLPN01008923.1:0-17701 GCA_003314395.1 Albatrellus ellisii
GACAACAAGGGAGGTTTAGGAGAGGCATTACACCAGAAACAAGTCTCGAGATCCGATCAACAAATGCAATGACAGCTTTGGTACATTTCATTGGACAGGCTTGTCAGGCTGTATGTACCACTATCCAGGATTGCCACAAGATGGCATGTGTCTATTGTCCCATGCACACCAGCATGTGGCAGAAAACAAGGTTCAATGAGGTGTAGTATACTCGAGGTGGTGCTCGGCATGCTAGCCTTGTTGTCCTCCTAGATAATCAAAATTGTACATTGTCGTCTTAAAATATGAACACAGGTGCTAGACATCATTATCGAGGCACACATAGCAATAAGAGGTGGGACTGGACGATGTAGACAGTGTTTGTGAGAAGAATTATGCATGGGTGACTTGAAGATGGTTTCTGCATTATACGTAGATGAGGGTTGAGGTGGCGATTGTTAGGGAACAGATGATACGTGTGTCACTATATCGAAAAGCTTACAAGGCAGGTCAATTGTGTGGGAGTAACGAGAAAAGTCGTGGCCGGACACTCGCATACATGTCATGAAATATCACAGCACATCTGCAAAGGTGATAATGAGAATCGTCGATGTACAATTGTGGACACTTGTTGTCCTATGTCAAAACTGCCATACCTCAGGTCATCAGTACTGTTGAAACGAACAAAAAAAGCTAAAATTTATATCCTAGACCCTGCATCTGCACTGCACCCGCACTGCGAGAATACATAAGCTCGCACGGATCACACCCGATCTCCAATAAGTACTTCTATTGTCCATCCAACAACATAAAATGAGATGGACTAGTAGTGGCAACAAAGCCAAAGACAAAAAGTGCAACTGGATGACCTTGGCAGTTATGATACAAGTTATTGTGACATCGAACATTAAGATGGATCTAGACTTAGCTGACAGTGCAAGAGGAACAATTGTCAGTATTGTTT
Source organism: Albatrellus ellisii (assembly GCA_003314395.1). Lineage (NCBI taxonomy): Eukaryota > Fungi > Basidiomycota > Agaricomycetes > Russulales > Albatrellaceae > Albatrellus > Albatrellus ellisii. The sequence goes on from QLPN01008923.1 coordinate 944, forward strand.
TACATCCTGAAGGAGAACAGGGTTTTGTGGATGTCATCCAAGTTGAGCTTAAATGTACCTACAAATGTATTGACTACAGAGTAACCCAAATATCACACCTCCAAATACTCTCTATCTATATTGTACCATCCATAATATGTGCAATGACATGCATCACAATAGTAGTGTATATCCAACATTCATCTTCATAATACATCCAGCAATGGCCATCACAATAGCGCACTGATACATACAATGGCCAGGTTATGCTGTGCAAGTGTGGATTGATTGATGTTACATTGCACAGAGAATTCAGTGAGAGGGATGGAAGATAGGCTGTCAAAATTTTGGTAAGGTCTACATGGTCAATGACTGTTAGGGTTTAGTGTGCACAAGCAGCCAAACACCTATAGACAAGGTTACTGGGACCTCTGAGGTGAACACAAGAGCAATAAACTGTGATTGCTGCAAAGTAACAAACAACAAGATATAACAAAGGAGGTTGAGATGCCCCTTCTTGGTGTATAGTAAGACCTTCTTATAGTAATTGTATCTGCTGTGGTTATGACTAATGAAACAAAGATAGGCATAGTAAGGGGGGTTACAGCCCCTTGAGTAGCTCCACTGCAGTGTGCATATGGAGCAGAATGATCAAGAAATAAATGAAACAAAGAAAAATGCTGGTATGCAATCTTGGTTTCTGACATCAGCCCTTCTCTATGTCCTTTTTTGCCTCAAAAAAGGAGTTTTGTCAGCAATATGCATCAGTGTCATTCCCTTCATACCCATCATCTCCATAACCCTCTTCTGCTAAACTGACATGCCTTTGCTCCTGTCCTTGAATACACATGATAAGATGTTCATCATTCCACTTGTGACACTCTGGACAGCAAAGATACTTCTTGTTACACAGGTACAATTGTGGCTGAGTAGATGTTGAAACTCAAAGAAAATGAGGTGCTACACAGTTTGTTGGAATTGCAAACTGGTGCATGCACAACTTACTACTTCCTTTTTAGGCAACTCAGCAGAAGCCGATACATGCACAAACTTTCATCTTCTCTCTGCAGAAAAACATATGATATCTACCTACTCTCTTGATCACTCCACTACTGTATAGTTCCAAGCCACAGGTAGTTTATCTAGCCTGTTTGCAATATCTCACCTTTTTTTCCCCTTCAGTCCTCATGTTGTTTTCGAGACTGAGGTGAGATCTTACTTTACACTACTTTAACTTACTTACTGACTGGTATCAGTGCTTTTGTCCTTGTTGTTAGGTATAAAATACAGTCCTTGTGTTGTTTTTGAGACTGAGTGTTCATTGTCCTTGTTCTTAGGATGCTTTTTGGTGTTTCTTGTGCAGAAGAACACCTGTTTATATAACCCTTGTTATTGCAAAACAGTTGACTTGCCAATGACTGGTCTGATGACAGTTCCAACAAATAAGAGGCCCTTTTCTTTTCTGATGTTGTTTCACTGCTCCTCCTTGTAACCTGTTGGCAATCTCTCCTACTGGTGGTAAGGGAGCAGGTACAGGTATAGGTGGGGGACTGGGGAGCTGAGTGATGTACCCATATGACATGTGTGGATGGAGCAAATTTTCTGCATCAGCATTAAGCAGGCAATTGGATATCTCACCTAGACCCCAACACCACTGGGATAAAGGTGTGTGAGGTGGGTTTGGAACACTTCCAAAGCCCCTATGCAATGATACCAACCCTGAAAATGATTGATGTCTGCTGCCACCCCAGCATTGTTTAGAAGACAGGTTGCACAATAAAGATGGATGTTAAAAAAAGGGAAGGTCATCATAATATGCATGAACTCCTCAGTGATGTAGGCATGGCAAATGGGGTCTAGGTGGTTGGCTGGGGTAGGTTCTGCCATGGGGTACTTGTATCTTCCTGTGAATTGGATTGGGTTTTCACCAAGGTCAGCATCTTGGATGGGTATGGTGGGGTCAGGAGAAGTATGAAAGAGGGTGAGGGTTTCATAGAAGTAATCAGCTGGAATATCATGGAAGATTTGTGCCACAACTGGAGGAACTGGAATAGGAGGGGGAGAGGGATGTTGATTGAAACACTCATCACAAAATTGAGGAGTCATGGGATGTCCTAAGACAAGATGAGTGGCAATGATTTAAATGGTGTCAATGTCATATAGATTGAGTGCATTGAGGGCATGGAAGGTGGTGTGATACTGCTGAGTGAGGTTGGTAGTGTGTTGGATATGATGATTGTGAGTGGGTAAGGCCAGGGGAGGGGTGATGATAAGGGGAGATGGAAACATTTCACTGTAATGTAAGGAAGGTGAAGAAGAGGAGCATGAACAATGAGGATGTAAAATAGGAGAATCTTGGGCTGAATCAGGGTAAATAGGGGATCAATTATGGAATATTTGCTCAATGTGTGTGGGTAAATTGGCAAAGGGGTTTGGAGCAGGAGAGTGATGAAAGGGGGAAGCAGGGACAACAGGAGAACAAGGTTGGGAGGAGATGTTTGTGAGTGGGGATGACATGATCAAAGAGAAGTAGCAGCTTGGATGAGGCTGGACAATTGTATAGTATACCAAGCAAATAAGGAGACAACAATGAGGATGTAGAAGATTAGAAGGATGTCAATCACAAAAGTCATGTAAGGGTTGTTGAATTATGGTCTCCTCTCAGGTCCTTTTAAAGGTAACAAGAGAGGGTGGGAGTCAGATTGTGAATGGATGGGGAGCTGAGGGATGATGCGAATGGAATGACTCTACAAGTTCTGAAGCATGTTTCAGATCCTTGCATAGAAGCCATTCATCTTCTGTTGAGGGATATCCCTTCCAATGTACAAGATATTAAAGGTGTCCTTGGTGCCATCATGATTGGAGGATATTTTCCACCTTGGTGTGTTCCTCTCCTTCAATGAGATCTGGAGGGGGTGACATATGATGTGGTCCATATGCCACCATTTCAGTATATGGATGAAGGAGGGAAGCATGGAAGACTGGATGTATCTTCCAATGAGTGGGCAGGGATAATTGATATGCCACTGGATTTATAATGGTGGTGATGGGAAAGGGGCCATATTGTTTTGGTGCAAGTTTCATGGACAGGAAGGCAGAGGAGAGGTGGGTCACATCTAATCAAACTCAGTCATGAAGCTGATATGAAGGATGATGGCCAGGGGATTTCCAAGTCTGATGAGTAATAGATTGTGCTGCTGCTAGTTCTTTTCAGATGGTCTGTAAAAGAACTAGTCTTTCAGAAATTGATGAAAGGGAAGATGTGGTCATGATGACAGGTTGAGCATGGGGATGATATCCCATAAGAAGAAAGAAGGGGGAATATTTCAGCATAGAATGAATATGAGAGTTATGTGCAAATTCTATGGTCAGAAGAAGACTAGACCAATCATCTTGTTGGGCAGTGCAGAAAATATGCAAATATTGCTCTAGTTCCTGATTCATTTGTTTGGTTTGTCCATCTGTTTGAGGATGATATGCCATGGACATGGCTTGTGTAATGGATAGTTTTTGGCATAATTCTTTTGTGAATTTAGCTGTAAACTGAGATCCTCAATCTGAAATGATACAATGGGGTAAACCAAACCTCTTCCAAACATGATCTTTGTAAAGATCTGTGGTTTGGGCAGCTGATATTGAAGAATGACATGGAACAATTACAGTCATCTTGGTTACATCATGGTCCATGAATACAGCTATGGCATCATAGCTGTAGGATAGTGGAAGTTGGATGATGAAATCCATGGAGACTGTGGAAAAGGGTTCAGCCATCAGTTCTGGTTTGATAGGAAAAAGGGGAATAGGAGTCTTGTTTGGTAAGTTTTTATATCCTTGGCAGATAGGGCATCCATCAATGAAATCAAATACAAATTTGGCCACCAAAAGGTGTGTTGTATGAGGTTGAGTGTTTTGAGTTGTCCAGGATGTCCTGCAGTGGGAGTACTATGTAAACTTTGGATGATGTTTCATCTGAGTGTGTCATCTTTTGGAACATAAAGATGTCCAGAATAATAAATTACTCCCTGTTCAATTGTCCAATGTTGTAAAAGCTGGGTTTTTGCAGGACTGGAGACATTGGCTTGAAGAAGGTGTGATATATCCAAAACTTCATCATCCCAATCTGTACAGGCTTGAATATGGGGGAAAAAGGTGTTATCAATGATGTTGGCTGAGAGGGGATGGATAAAGAGAGAAGGATCTAAGACAATTTGATCTTCATTGTCATGACTACCATCATCATGATCTGGTTATCATGATAATGCATCAGGTTGGCCAGCCTTTGAACCAGCAACATGTTTGATCTGAAAGTCAAAGTGGGTTAGATACAAAGCCCATCTAGCTTGTTGTCATGATAGTTTTTGAGCATCCCTGAATACTTTGAGATTTTTATGATAAGAGAGGATAGTAATACAATGAGGAGTGCCTTCAAGGTATTGTTGCCATTCTTCCAGTGATTTGATGATGGCTAGTAATTCTCTGTTGTAAATATCATAGTTACATTCAGTCTCAGAAAAGAATTTGGACATAAATGCAATAGGATGCCATAAGCCATCCTGCCCCTTTTGGGATAAGACTGCTCCACAAGCACATTTTGACATGTCACATTCCAATTGAAATGGTTTTGTCATATCAGGGGAAATGAGAACAGGAGAAGAAAGAAATTTGGCCTTCAAAAGGTCAAAGGCATCCTGTTGGGGTTGGTCCCAACACCATGGGATATCATTTTTGGTAAGGTCATGCAAAGGTCAGGTAAGATGCAAAAGATTACAAATAAAGCATTGATAGAACCCTGCAAATCCTAGAAAGGTGTGTACTTCTTTCAGTTTTGTAGGAATGGGCCAATTTTGAATCCCTTGTAATTTGACTGGATCCATGGTGGTTTGACCCACTGAAATGATAAGTCCCAAATACTCAACTTGTTCCTTTTTGAATTTGCATTTTCTGGTTTGAGGTAGAGAGAATGATCAGCAAGTCATTGTAAAACAAGTTTGGTCAGTTGACAATGCTCTTCTACCATTGCTGTAGCAATCAAAATATTGTCCATATAAATGAAAACCTTTCCTGTATCAAGAAGATCATGGAAAATTGAATTCATCGTAGTTTGGAAGGTCACTGGGGAATTCATAAGCCCAAAAAACATAACAAGGGGTTCAAACATTCCCCTATTGGTTTTGAAGGCTGCCTTCCATTCATTCCCTTTTTTGATTTGGACATTGTTATACCCCCACCTAATGTGAGGCTGACACAGTGTCAAAGCTGAACAACTGAAGAAAGCTAAAACAAACAAAAAGGACAATTGTGCTTCAACTAGTGGATATCCTGGATATATAATCAGCTGAGTAAGACAAGAAAGAGGCTAGAAGATACTGCACCTAGTGGATATCCCAGATGATCAGAACTGGGGATAAAACACTAAGTGGACTATGCTATATATACTACCCTGAAGAGTGCACAGACCATGCTGTACAGTATAGGGCCAGAGAATGAGAAAGTACAGTAATGATGTCATACCTAATAATAGAAGGGACACATAAGTGCTGACTGAGGCTCCACAGTAACTGTGGGAGTGATTGGTGATACTCTGCAGCAAGTGTGAGAAGGATTGGTGAGCATGCACAGCAGGAGTGAGAAAAAGAATCATAACTAAAGATAGGACAGGCCGATCAGAGACTGGACGACATATGTGTCATTGGCCAATAAAGATGAAAAAATGGAATGCATGACCATGAGAATTGCTTCAATAGATCAGGAGTGATTGCAAGATCTATGATGATAGAGACATAAGAAAATAAAAGAAAATGAAGAGAAAAATAGGGAAAATAATAGCAGCCTGACACCTAACATCAAATTTGGTAAAATATTTAGCATGTTTCAGCTTGTCAACAATGTCAGAAATTAAAGGGAGGGGATATTGATTTTTGATGGTAAGGCTATTCAATTGACAACAGTCTTGTACAGGTTGTAGTTTGCCATCCTTTTTCTTGATAAAGAGAAGGGTGTTGTGAAGGGAAATCTTGAATCTCAAATGTAACCTCTTGTGGTCATGTCTTTGATGAATTCATCGAGTGTGATCTGTTCTGAAGGATTCAAAGGATAAAATTTGCAATTATTTTCAGGAATAGTGTCAGGTTTGAGATCAATAGCATGATCCCAATCATGTAGAGGGGGAAGAGAATGAGATGCTTCTTCTGAAAATACTGAGTAAAATTCTTTATAGTGGTCTGGTATTACTGTTACTCTAGGAGTAATGGCAGCAGCAAGTTCAGTGGCTTGAGTCATTTGTCTGGTCCACTCTTCATTGGGAAGCCCCATAAAAACCTCATCTCCTTCTTCAATTGGTAATCCTGCATTGAACTTGATTTTCTTTACCAATAACAGTCTTCTTGATCCTGTGCAGTGAGAGGCTGGTTGACAACATGTGAAAGAAAGTTTTGATGTAGCCCAATTGATTTCAGGGTTATGCTATTGAAGCCAAGGATATCCTAAAATGATATTATCCAGTCTGAGATCAACAACAAAGAATCTTACATCTTCTTCATGATTTTGGACCTTCATTTTGAGGATGGCTTCATGCATAACTCATCTGAGTTTGTTTTTGGTATTGTCCACATTATGAACTATGTGAGGACATGGGAGGGGGATCATGGGAATATGGAGTTTGGTGACAAGTTGGTGATTGATGAAATTGTTGGTAGCTCTGCTATCAATTAGAGCTTTTTGTTTTTCAAGTCTACAACTTCTGCAATGATTACTGATCTGACCTTCAAGATATAAAGCTTGAGCTGATGTTACAGAACATAGTAAATCACTGGGATACAATATCATTGTTTGAAGGCATGTAGAATCCTTCAAACTCTTCAAAAATCCTCTGACATCACAGATAAGGCAACCTGTCCCTCTTGTGGTAACACATGTATAGTTTCATAGACTCGTCGAATGGCTGCTTCATCATATGTTGGGGGTACAACCTGTTCTTCTTCTACAATGTTGGAGATTTGGGCACATGCATGGTTGATGATCTGAGGAGGGGCATATGAAAGATTTGAGATTGGTGGAAGAGGAGTAGAAGAGGACAGTTCTTCTTCCATTACATGAGCATGTGAGACTGTTGTCTTTGTTGGGCATTGATTAGCCATGTGGCCAGCTTGGCAACAGGCAAAACATTTTCCTTCTCTCCACAACCTCTCTCTTTCTCCATCTGTTAGCTTCTTCAACATGGGGTGAGGCCCAGGCATTTGGCAGCATCAGTCAACATCCATCACATTAGGGTCTCAGTGGGTGGCAGGAGTAGCAGATGAAGAGGGAGTAAAGGGAAGACAAAACCTTTTTTGCTCCTTTTGTGCACACCACTGTGTATCCATCACTACAGCTCATTCCATCCACTCTTTCAGCATTTTTGGAACCTCTGAATTATAAATGTGATCAGCCAGTCCTGAATTGAGTCCCTGTTCATAATAGTCAAGTTTGGTGCAATCGTCAGGGATGTCAGCATCATGAACTAAGGCTAAGAAAGTAGAGTTGTATTTGTCAGCTGTTTGACTCCCTTGTTTAAGTTGATGAAGAGCCAAATATGCTTGTCATATTTTATGGGGGTCTTCAAACTCCATTTTGAGATCTGTTACAAAATCATCATAACTAGGGTAATGAGCCCCCATCAAGTTTTTGAGAGTATACTGATCATTGAAAGCAGGGGCTGTGTTTTTTGTCATAAAAGACAAAACAAACAAGATCTTCTGTGCATCAGAAACATGTAATTCAGAATAAGCAATCAAGTACTTTGTGCATGATAGAAAAAAACTTTGAAAGTTCTTTCTATCTCTGTCAAATTCAGTGGATTTATTGATTTTCAGAAATTGCATTCTGGCTGTGGTAGAAGTCATTATTTCATCTTCAGCCACTAGTTCCAGCTGTGGGAAAAGCTCTTCAGGTGTGGAAAATGGAATATGAAGAAGGGATGTGGGGGCTGTACCAGGGGTAGTCATAATACTTCTTGGCAGTGGGATGTTGGTCTGGGTATGAGTTGAGGGATCAAGAATATATGCTCTTACACTTGCAATGGTGATATCAGGATCTTCTGATCCTGAACTGTCCAGATGTGTATTGATTCCAGTTATCCTCCACATATGGAGACCTAAGTATTTGACAGGGTGTCCATTGTAGACAACTGTGTTGTTTCTGGTGAGTTGGAATGACAGGGGCAAGGGGTTTGGGTATGGGGGAGCCAGGTTTGGTTCAAGTTGGAGTAGGGGATCTCAACCTAGTGTTAGGGTTTAGTGTGCATGAGCAGCCAAACACCTATAGACAAGGTTACTGGGACCTCCAAGGTGAACACAAGAGCAATAAACTGTGATTGCTGTGAAGTAACAAACAACAAGATGTAACAAAGGAGGTTGAGATGCCCCTTCTTGGTGTATAGTAAGGCCTTCTTATAGTAATCATATCTGCTGTGGTTATGACTAATGAAACAAAGATAGGCATAGTAAGGGGGGTTACAGCCCCTTGAGTAGCTCCACTGCAGTGAGCATGTGGAGCAGAATGATCAAGAAATAAATGAAACAAAGAAAAATGCCAGTACACAATCTTGGTTTCTGACAATGACCCATCAAATGATTTGAACCATGTATTGGGTTCAGGCTACATCACTACTAGTACTTTCAGCCAATATGTTGTTTCTTGTTTTTCATCCTTGATCATATTAATGAATCTTCACAATGCCTCCATATAAATATGATCCATGCTGGTCTGTCTACTCATTTCCCAGCTGGTCACTCCTTCCCTACAAGAGAGAGAATATTCTCATCACCCATCCCAATGCAACATAGCCTCTATTAATCTTCATCTTGCTACCATTGAAGGTCTTGATCCTCCCCAGAGTCCCACTTCCTTGCCCTGACCACCACCAGGATGCCATCCTAGGTGCTTGAGATGTGATTGAAGTGCTTATTAATCACTTCAGATATTGTATGTTCAGTGATGAGTGAGACTGACTCTCTGCAAATCAGCTGGTTACTACAGACTTCAAGTCTCTTCTCTCAATCTCCTATGAAAGCCATGGACTTCTCTGTGGCAAACATATTGTATATATGTACACCATCAATATGAATATACAGCATGTTTACTATGAGGATGGTGTGGCTTTCATAGGGGATTGAGAGCACTCAGATGACATTGTATTAGAACAATATCTCTAGCACAAAAGTATGCCCTAGTGTAGAGCTTGGTATGTGCCATACTGTACTCGTACCTGCTGAAACATCACCTGCATGAAGAATGGTGTGGTTCTGCATATGTTCATATTGTTGGAATGAGCAAGCATGCCCACAGAGTATGCTATGTTTTATTGTCTTTTTTTGGCTTTTTTGTGGCTTTCAAGCCATCAGGACCATACTTTTTCACATATGGCAACTTGGCATTTACTGATGCACACAAACCTTTGTCTCAGATTACAGTGCCAAAGTGAATGGTTTGTTTCCATTTTATTCTTGCATCATTGTGTACTATACTTTACAAAAGCCCCTGTGTCTCAAGGGATAGTCCATTCATCTTTGTGTAGTTTCTTTTGCTCCTCAGTCTTTTGTCATCCACAAAGACTGAGGTATGTTTGTTGTCCTGTCCTCTGTACTATTATTGTACTTATAGTTTTATCATCATATGTATTGAGTATACTGCTATACATTCTTCATTTTTGCTGTGACACACCATTTCAGCCACCTTATCACATGTAGTCTGTGTACAGTCTCCATATGTATATAAGCTGCTTGTATACTGTATAATTCAGATATCTTGTGTGTAACCTGCAGCTTCATCAGGTTATGGGCCCTGCTAGGTCTATGTGCTCTCCATTGTCTCTTACTCACTCCAACTCTGCCTCCTCTCTCACACTCTTGGCCATCTACTTAAGAATGGGAGCATGTTTATTAGTTAAAAATTCCATGTGGTTTGTCTTGCTTACACAACTTCTTGCTTACACAACTCCACTACAATTCTGTGCATGCTGTGTGTGGCAGTGTGGCACAGCATGCCAGCATATGAGTGTGGCACTATGCAGCAGTGCATCCTAGCTTTTTTACAACCACTTGTGCTGATGCTCATGATACCTGAGCCTCTGCCCCATGCTGCATGCACTTGGCTGCTCACCAGCATCATTATGCCTGAGCCTCTACCCCCACACTTGGCTGCTCAACATTGTCATCACACCTGATCCTTTACCCCTGTGCTGCATGTCATGGCTATCACCACCACCATGTGCTGCATAGGCTGGCTGCTTATCTTTAACAAAAAAGTCGATTGCATGCAGGAGCTGACTCATGTGATATCACCACAGACTTGATGATGACAGGCCATGTGTGGGAGGAGGATACAACTGTTTCCTTATTCTTGTAAGTGTAACTATGTACTATATATAGTAAATGTGGAAACAGGCATAGGGACACACACAGCAGATCAATTACTAATAGATATGATAAGACTTGAGGTCACATTGTTGCTTGAGGTATTGGCCAAAGGACTAAGGTCCTGAGGCACCACATCTGAAGAGAGATCAGAAAGAAGCATACACAAAGGCAACAGTATGCAAAGAGACAGAACAACTCAGCAAGAGTAGAAGTGCTGAGGTAGTATGGCTAGGGAATAGAGGAGATATAGTAAAGAGGACTTGAAATTGGAGAGGGGTCTGAATTATACAGAATTATGACATCTTCCAAAAGGGGAAAGGTAAGAGTCTAATAGTGATGAATGAGTTAATATGAAAAATAACAGTTTAGACAGTGTGTCCAGTGTTGTGGAATAGAAGTAGATTTCAACAGTAAATGTCTCAGTACACAGACCATAGTCAGTATAACAGAAAGTGTGTGTATGTATGTGTCTGCATGTGTATGTATGTATAGCAGAAATGCCAAAGAGGAAGGAGCTGCACAGTCAGCAAGTGTGCAACATCAACACCCCTCCATGCTAGACATACTCTACATGAGCCCAAGGCCCAATCAGTGAGAAGAAAATAATGGAAGGGAGTGTGGTTTAGTGAGAATATTGACAGTGATGAGAGAGGATGGAAGTTGTCAGGCTTCATTTATTTGGAGCATTTACTCTTTTCTTTTCTTTTACTTTCTTTTCATTTTCCTTTGATTAGATATGATTAGATCATCTTCCTTTCAGTTCATCTGATCTTATCATATCTTTATCTACTTACTGTCACTTCATGCTCTGGATGCACCCATGCTGTGCATGATGTCATACTTACTGCAGGTATTTACTGTAGCACCTGCCCTAGAGTACTGTGCTGGTCTATGCACACTTTCCTTTAGTATATAGGTAGCTGTAGTATAGCAAATATACTCCAGCTTGTTATGGCTGGCTTATCCTATTCTTTGGAGTGATCCTTAGTTTAGTGCATGCTGGTCTCCCATCAGGGATATGTAGGACTGCTGTCTTACAGAAGTCATTGGAGGAAAGGCATTGTTGTATGTAATGGTGACAGATATCAATATGTTGTATTCCTTGAGTGATAACTGGGTTTGTAGCAATTTCAATGGAACCCTTATTGTTGCTGTATAGTAGAAGAGGAAAAATGAAAGCAAAACCTATCTCCTTTAACAATGGCCATAGCCACATCCCCTGAGCAGTGGCTTGAGAAAGTGACATGTACTCTGCTTCAGTGGAAGAAAGAGAGACAGTATGTTGCTTCTGGGAGGACCATGGGATCACACCTCCACCAAGCAGGAAGACATATGAGCCAATGGAGTGACAATCATCCATATCAGCTGCCCAATCAGAGTCAGAGTATCTCACCACACCTGTTCCCTCATCCTCCATAGTGAAGGACTAGATCCATCATACCCTTCAGATAGTGCAGAATGTGCTTAGCAGAGGATGCTAAGAGTGGCTGATTGGACAGTCTTAGGGGAAGTTTGTGATAACTATACCCCTGGTAACAAGGTAGTTGGTATGTGCTTGATAAGTGTAGTAAATGTTTCTGATGATGATGAGGAGAGGGATCAACAAGATGATGATAAGGATGATACCACTGATAACTAAATGAGGATCCAGAATGACAAGTTTAGGATGTCCTAGCAATGTCTAGAGTTACTTAGAGATCTTAGACTTTGTTCTTAGAGTTGTAGAGCTTTAGAGACTTTGAGCATGATCAAGCACAGTGTAGGAGAATCCCTAGATTGCAATGTTGACAAGACTGGGGTTTAAGACCATCAGTCTTTCAACTATTTATACAAAACCAGATTTCTAAAGATAGTACAGGTAAATAAGGTTCATGGATCAATGATGATTGCACAGCAACCAACAGAGTCACATGACCTAAGATATGTTTATGGATATAGTAAGTGGCTCAGCCACAAGTGTGAAAAATGAAAGGTAAACAAAGATAAACAGAGGTAAGAAAGATGAGTCCTTGCTAATTGTATAGTAATAGTCCTTAGCAAGTAAATGTGAATAAATAAAGAAAGAGATAGTCCTTACTATAAGTATGAGCTAAGCTCAAGCTGCAGTTAATACTACACTTATAGTAAGTAATATAAAAGAAAAGGAAAAAAGAAAAGAGAGAAAGAAACCAGTTATGAGGTGCCAAAGCAAGTGCCTCATAACAGAGGATACATGAACAGGGGAAGGGTTGGTGAGGAATTGTGATAATTTCATGATGGTGAAGGATATGTCTGGTCAAGATACTATGCCAGCATATAAAGTGAACCAATGAGTTGTTGGTACTCAGGTTTGAGGGACAATGTGGTGGTATAGGATGACTCTGGGTTGGTGAGTACAATGGAAGGGAGCAGAGGAGTTGTAGTGGGATTGCAATCCTCAAGCTGGAAGTGCTCCAAGAGGTTGCCAATATATGCCTTTTGATTGATTGTCAGTGTGTGTTTTGAATGGTCCCAGGTTATGTGTAGTCCAAGGTATGACTTGATCTCTCCCAAGTCCATCATCTGGAACAGAGACTGGAGTGTTTCTTTGCATTGTTCTACTTCCTCCAGAGACCCACCAAGAATTGTGATGTCATCTGTGTATAGAACTATGATTAGGGGCTTTGAAGAGGATGTGGATATGTAGATCCTGGAGTCAGAAAATATGTAAGTGAAGGAAAGGCCCAGGAGGGACCTGTGCATTTTGTGGTGCCATTGCCAGGATGCTTGCTTCAGCCCATAGAGCACCTTCATGAGACAGCAGACCTTCCCTTCCATTCCTGGTATGACAAATCCATGGGGTTGTTCCATGTAAATTTCTTTGTCTAAGTCACCATTGAGGAAAGCTGATTTGATGTCCATAGAGTGGACTTCCCAGTCTTCCAACACAGCAATAGTGAGGAGTGAATGGAGTGATTTGAAGCATGCCACTGGGGAGAAAGTCTCAGTGTAGTCTACACCATGTATTTGTGTATACCCTTTGGTGACCAGGCATGCTTTGTATCAACCATTGGCCTTCTGTTTGAACACCCATTTGTTCCCTACCAGGTTGTATCCTGGGGGTAAGTCTATGAGTTCCCAGGTGTGTAGTTCATGCAATGATTTGAGTTCTTCTTCACATGCAGACTCCCAAGCATCTGTGTCAGGACTGGATAAAGCCTGTTTTAGAGTTGACAGGTCACATGAAGCAGCATGGGAGAGTATGGAAGAAATGGAAGGGCCACTCTGAGGCATCACAAAGACATTGTCACTGTTGTCATTAGTGCCCCCCCTTGCTGAGGATGTTGACAAAGGTGTGCAGCCAATAGGAGCTATCTGCAAAATGAGCCAGGCAATGCCCAATGCATTGAGAGCAATGCAAAGCAGGTGCATTGTCATTGACCAACACAACCTGGGGCTGATGAGCAGGAGAAGCATGGCCCTGCCAGCATGGAGGAGCAGGCAGGGGGACATCACCCTCTGCACAATCAATACAATATGTGCAAACACAAGGTGGTGGAACCACTGGACCTGGTGCACAAGGAGGTGTGATGGGAGGGGCAGCAGCCAGTGGAGCAGGTGCATCATGAGGAGGCATGATGGGAGAGAGATCAACCCAATAGGTTCTGCCATGGAGAGTTCCAACACTAAAAACCTGTCCATTTTTGGCAATCATCCAGGATCCTGCTTGGTATGTGACACAGAAACTGAGGCTATTGATTTTGCTAATGGAGAGAAAGTGACCAGAAGCTCCTGGGATGTGCAGCACATCTGAAAGAGAGAGAGACATGGTCCAACCATCAGGCAGTTCATGGTGACATGTGCAGGAGCCTTTCCTGATACAAGAGATAGTGCTAAGAGTGGCTGATTGGATGGTCTTAGGGAAAGTTTGTGATGATTATACCCCTGGTAACAAGGTAGTTGGTATGCACTTGATACATGTAGTAAATGTTCCTGATGATGATGAAGAGTGGGATTAATGAGATAGTGATGAGGATGATACCACCAATGACTAAATGAGGATCCAGGATGACAAGTTTAGGATGTCTTAACAATACTAAGAGTGATTTAGAGATCTTAGACTTAGTTCTTTAGGGTTTAGATGAGATAAGGGCAAGTTTAGATCAAGCACAGTGTAGGAGAATCCCTAGATTGTGAAGTTGACAAGACTAGGGTTTAAGACCACCAGTCTTTCAACTACTTATACAAAACCAGAGTCCTAAAGATAGTACAAGTAAATAAGGTTCATGGATCAACAATGGTTGTGCAGCAATCAACAGAGTCACATGACCTAGGACACATCCATGAAGATAGTAAGTGGCTCAGCCACAGGCATGAAGTGAATGAGAGATAAGCAAAGACAGATAAAGTGAGAAAGGTGAGTCCTTGCTAATTGTATAGTAATAGTCCTTAGCAAGTAAATGTAAATAAATGAAGAGTGATAAGAAAGGAAAGAAGATAAATCTTCACAGTACTTGGAGTAAAACTCACAGTTCAGTATGTAACTACTGTAGTACTATAAAGAAAAAGATAGAGTCCTTACTGTAAGTATGAGCTAAGCTCAAGCCATAGTTAACACTATACTTAATAGTAAGTAAGATAAACGAAAAGAAAAGATAAGAGATAAAAGAAAACCATTATGAGGTGCCAAAGCAAGTGCCTCATAACAAATAGATGATCTGTTGCCAATGGTCATGCTGTGAAGGGGTGTCATCAAGTACCTGGATAGGTTGTCTTTGTGAGGTGAGATGTGGTCAGTGCAGCCAGAGTCTAGCATCCATGAGCTAGACTCTCCAATGTAATAGCAAGCATCAAATACAGAGGAAGAGGAAGTGGACATGTTATGTATGCTAGCCATTGTTCCCTCTATGCCTTTCTCCTTGTCTTTATCCCTCCACTTATCCAGCCTAGCTTTGACATCTTCCAGCATGCCATGTAGTGTCCAACAGGTGTCAACTGTATGATCTTTCTGTTTGCAATGAGAACAGAAAATGGAGCCACATTTATTAGAGGCTGTGGTTTGGAAGGCAGACAGTGCACTGTGAGGTGCAAAGTGAGCTTCTTTGTTGAGGATGCACCCATGCATGATGGACAGTCTGAGATTGGCAATGTCAGAGGAGGCTAGGACAGTGGATGTGAACAAGTTCCAGGAGGGTGGAAGAGCATGTAATAGGATGAAATACATCTGTTGTTCTGTGATCTCTACTCCTGAGGTACTAAGGCATTCTTGGGAGATGAGGAGGGTATTGATTTGTGGTGTGAGAGTGATAAAATCATGCAAAAAGAGTGGCACAGTGGTCCTCAGAACCATAGCACTCCACTCAAGGAGGCCTGAAAGGAGACAGTGGGTAGAGCATGGGCAGAAGCCCAAGTAAGGCAAGAAGCAACATCTTGATTGTGAAGTAGCAATAAACAAGGAGTGTAGCCCAATCCATGATGAGGGAGTAGGGTAGAAAACTGACTGTAGAATAATGTCCCAGACCCAGACTCTAAATACCTAAGTACATGGCACACAGACCAGGAGAGATAAGACCTATGGCATGTGCAGACCACACATGACAGAGTGTGTAGGTAAGTTAACACAAGGTAGTCATGTGGTAAGGAAGTGCACAACCGATGACCAAAGGGAAAAATCAATAGAGAGGTGAGTGAAGGTCATATTTGCAGGTGAATAAAGACTGAAATTTGATGAATGCAGATATGGCAGACTGCTTTCCATACATCACCTTCAACATCTCCCAAGCACAACAAGTGAGGATAGTGTCTGATGTCATCATGACTGAGGGTTGGGTACCACAGTGCATGGAGATTACAGCTTTCATGATCTTGTTGTTGTCACCATAGCTGTCAGACTCCTATCGCTGACTGTTACGAGGCACTTGCTTTGGCACCTCGTAACACGTTTCTTTTCTGTTCTTTTTCTTTTTTTATCTTACTTACTATGGTAAAGTGTAGTATTATTACTACAAGTGTGAGCTTAGCTCCACTTTACTTTAGTAAGGACTCATCTTTTCTTTTCTCTAATATAGTACTTAAGTATTTATATACTTGAGTGTGAGCATAGCTCCAAGTACTATATTAGACTTATATCCTTTTTCTTTATCTTTCTTTATTTATTACAACATCTACTTGCTAAGGACTATCACTATACAATTAGCAAGGACTCCCTTTTCTCATCATTATTTACCTTTGTTTACTTCATGTTCATTTTGCGCTTGTGGCTGAGCCACTTACATCACATGGATGCGTACTTACTGTGCAATACTGCGCAACTTTACTATAGATAGATCGCTAGTTTTGTATAAATAGTTGACAAACTGGCGGTCTTAAACCCCAGTCTTGTCAACTTCGCAATCTAGGGAACCTTCCTTATACTGTGCTTGATCTA
>QLPN01008944.1:0-45620 GCA_003314395.1 Albatrellus ellisii
CAGGAGATGGGTTGGGTATACAAAGATTCATTCCTAGATGCACTTGTACATTGTTTACTTTAACATATTATGATTATTTCACATACAACAATGCACCAATTCGAATGGCTTCATGGCAATGTGTCTTTGTGTGAGACTCTGTATGAAGTCATGGGTCATCCTGAATGCCATTCAAACTAAAAAGGTAGTCTCCTTGACCATGGATCAAAGCAAACAAAAGGTTACAACCATCATAATGAACACTAGCCTAATGATAACTTAGCACTATAAGAAGTTCCAGAGGGAAGTCTCATCTCAGAACCTTACCTTTTGTTTGTTTTGATCAGTGATTATGATACATCATGTCTGCCTTTTCACAGGACTGCAGGATTGAAGGGTCAATGGAGGGACTGTGGTAGGTATGTCCCTGGATGTCAGATCCTCTTCGTTCCGGATGAAGAACTGGGGCAATATATCATAGTAGGTTTTGCTCTTACCTTGCTGGTTTCTTGTTGTGTTATCCACCCGGCTCTCCCTTTCTAGTTCTCTGCTTCTACATTTGTAGTACATACTGTCGGCCTCTGGCAGCGCATCTCGCCACCAATGCCCTCACTGATGGATGGCCAATGCATGCAGCCCCGACAGGCACCTCTGTACCAAGGGGCATCGTATTCCGCCATCCATACTTTTTGTGTGCTAGCGTTCTTCAAGGTGCAAAGAGTCTATTAGGACTGTATCATCATGGCAGGCCATTGGCAGCACTGAGTACTGAGTCACTGGCGTCCTTTCTTGGTCTCTTCGGAGCTTTAAATTTCAGTCGATCACCGAAACGCCTACGTTATAGAGCATCCTTGGATGCAACTGTGTCAAAGACGCGGATAGCTGTCCACGGTATTGCTGTCTGTGTGTCCGAGTCAACAAAAGAGGTTTTATTGCTGGTGTGCCGCCGTTCTCGTCCCGTCAAACAGCCGCCATCCTCCTGGCTGCCATCTCTTCGCCTTACTTGACTGGTTCCCTACAGGCCGGGGTGAAATGTTTATGTCGTCCACCGAGTCCAAGTCTCAGGCTATCCACATGTATCATGGGCGACCAACCTTTTACTGTTCCACATGTTCTGCCGTGATTGTCAGCACTCTGCTTCACCGTCCTCACGGTTCTCGCTAATAAATCTTTCAGGCCTTACAGGATGAGCTCATAAGCAAGTCGTTCTCGGGGCGAGATGGCCGCGGTTAGTAAGTGCCGCCCATATTTGACACACTCCCCATAGGGACATCATCTTTCGTAGCTTAATGCATTCGGCGGCGAACGTCAGGCTAGGGAAGAGAGAGGATAGGCCCCTTCTGTCAGTGTATCTTCACTATACCGCTTGCAAGCTGTTCTGACCTCATTCCGGGAAGCACTGGCGTTCATACTGTCGCCGACGTCTTCTGCATGGGCTGTGACGATCGGGTGGGCTGGTATTATCACAAGGCTTCTGACCACTCGCAGAAATATAAAGAAGGTTTGTCAAGAATTCATGTCATTTACTACCAGCAATGACTATACTTCTCATCTTGTAGGAAAGTATCTACTAGAGCGCGAGAAGCTAGTCAAGGACAATGCCTGGAAGCTGGATGAGTAGGGTATGGTTGTATCAACAGTCCACTGTATCATTCGCCGTGTCTATCTTGACCTTACGGAATAGTATTCTTATATTCCTTATGCTTCACGAACGGTCAAATGCAGTAACTGAGCATCAATAACACATGATGCTACTGATTGCATACATATCATACAAATCTCCAGTCTACAAGGCGTGTTTGTTAAAGCAAAATCTCACCGTCAGGAACACGAGCCACAATGTACCGAAGTGGACTCTCAGAACCATTGCCAGCGTCTCTGTTAACCCTCGATGAATTTGACTAGTTCTCCAAGTCCCTCCTCTGTCATTACGATCTTGCGGAGTTCGACGTCGTCTTTCATATGCTGTTCGCTGGTTGTCCCCGATAATGGCGTGATGCCCCGCAACTGTGCAAATCGATATAAAACCAACGCCGGACTGCAAGCGTTCTGGTGGGCAAGGGCGACCAAGGCGGGGTGTGCAAGGAGGGTCGGAGAACCCGTCAATGTCCAAAATGATCTAAGAGTTACTACTCAGCATTTCGCTGTCTAAACGATGACATCCCTGGATACCTACTGGAACTGGGCTCCATGCTCCTTGCACCAGCGCACGATCTTTTGCGCCCAACCATTGCCTTCGTACCATCGGTCCTGAACTATCTGAACAACACGCCCACTTTCCGAGCTCAGCCGCTCGAGGAGACGCGGGTCGTAAACATTGCTGACTCCTATTGCGTACACTTTGCCCTCGTCCTGCAGCTGCATGAGCACTCGCCAAGCTTCGAGCGTCTGCGAAAATGTTTGTAGGGGGGAGTGCAGAAGATAGGCGTCGAGGTACGTCGTCCGCAGATTCTTCAGTGAGGTAGCAAAGGAACTCAAAACTTGCATTCGAACTGGGTGAGAGGCATTGTAGGGAATCGGTTTAGTCATGTCTTGTCCGTCGATCGACGTGAATCTACCTCGGTCGTCATCATAGCAAAAACTGATAAAGTGTTATCGGACCGACTTTGTCTGCAGGAAGATATCCTTTCTCTTGTACCCGTAATCATCATAGAGCGTTTGCAACGCATCTCCAACAAGATCTTCACTGTGAGATGTATCCGATGCGGATTAGCCCACCAATCCTTCGTAACAGAGAGGGCATAGATCAGACCGATAATGCTTTGGTTGGCAGGCTAATAATTATACATAAAACATGAATTTTCATGACCTTTATAGCACCTCTGTTGTATTCACCTGTATCAATGGCGCGGAAGCCGTTCAAGATGGCACTGATAACCAAAGCTGTAGTCCGCTCTGTCTTCCTTCAGAGTAGGAGATGAAATGGTCTGGGTCCCAACACTGCAGGGAAGGTGCGTACCAAGCCGTCCCATATATTATGTTGGCATTCATTTCAGATACAACTTGAAAATCTTGGGTGTGCATGAAAGTAGATGAGTGTTCGGTCCTCGTGAGAGAAAAATGTTGGCTACGTCATCACCACTAGGTTTGGACGAGCGAGTGGACGGACTGTAGAGGGAAACAATGTACACAATTCTAAGTCTCAGCGTTCTTTGCATGCTCCGAGGGAAATGGTTGCGCAGGGTAAACTAACCGTATAGTGTGCATGGACCCACTAGACACTCCCCAGTGTGGGGTTCGAACCTGAGGCCTGAAGCAAAATGGGTCGTAGTGTGATCATTACTAATGAGCCACGATCATGGTCGTTGGACTTTATTTGATTATGTAATGAACATAATATAATTAAAAAAAGCATTACTCTTACTTCGTGAATTCTTCGACCTTACCTCTTTTGTTCATTCAAATCAGCCATGAATCCTCGCTCACTTCAATATGTGTCTCGCACATTTGCTGGTCGTATCCCGCGACAGATGGGCTATTCAGGATCGGTAGGACGATTCCTTGCATTGACTGGATCTCCTAGCAGGTTCTCTCGTAGTCTCTCCCAATTTTCCCCATCGGAAGTGGAGTCAACCTCAAGTTTGGATGTAAACAACGCGTCAAACATTGGCGTTGCGTCCCCAACCTTCGTGTCCCCGCCTCCAGACCCCCTCCCATCGCCTCCTAGTGCAACGTCATACCCAGCGCCTTTGATTAATGACGCCGATATCCAACAATACATCAAACCTCTGTATCTCCGTGGCTGGGGGTTATCCATCCAGCAAGTCACACGGAAGACGTTTACTTCGGAAGGACGGCGTGTCTGGAAGAAATATTTTCCCATGCTCGACAAACGCTTTGTTTTCTCAGATGATCGCTCGGTGTTTGAGTTTATATCAAAAATAGGTGATTACGTGGTGAAAGTGAAGGTATGTAACATCCACTAGAATTGCTGTAAGATGGAGTGCAGACTCAAGGTTTTTTTTTTTTAGCATCACCCTGAATTCAGGGTGGGGCGAAATTGGCTCATGATGACCACATGTACTCATGATGCAATACTTGGTCCTGAAGCGCGGCTCGTAAAAATGAACCCACAAGAAGGCGAGGGTGAAGGCCAAGTGTTCAGGAGATCCGGTGTCACTTGTCATGACATTCGTTTGGCATACAATATAGAAGCTATCTACGAGCAAATTCTGGCGAACCAATCACATCCATATACGTTCAGAATGCGTGGCCAATGGTCGAGACCAGAAACCATCCTGGATCTCCTGTCTTCACTGAAACGGCTTCAAAGGGATCAGAAGAATCAAGGCACACAGAAGGATGGCAAGCCGAAGGCAGAGGAATTTTGTCAGTGTTAGTATACCTTGTGGTTTGGGTTGAGCCGCTAAGATGCCTTGCAGAAACAAGATAACCCAAAAACATGACCTCTCTTGAGCTTGTTATTCTTGATACATAGGACTAAAATCTCACTCTTTTGGATATTATGGGCATCACTTTGAAAGCGGGGCAATTCATAGGTTTGAATTCCTGCTACCGACAGAGAGTAGGTTTTCTCATTTAATGTCCAATTTTATAGTAATATTATGTAATGAGAGTTTGAGAGTGGACTGCTGGCTCGATTTAAACTGCACCACTTGCATCATATCCACTTCTCATTGAATTTACATGACGCGTTACACAAGTCTTAGTCGAAAGAAAACACATGTCCAGCCGGAATTCAATTTCCGAAAAGAGATTGCGTCTCATGTCCTCGAACCACAGGAGAGTCAAGTATCTGGCCAAAATGACGATACGCAAGACGCAAAGATCAGAAGACGGAGGAAACGAGAAAAGCTTCATCAAGAAACGGTCAAGGCCGATGGTGGTCAGATGAGCGTTGCTGAAGTTGACACAAAGGTGTCAGATGGCAGGGAGCCCTCAGGGGAGGGGGCAGGACAAAAGCAGGTAGCCAAGAGTGGGAAAACGAAGAAAACGAAGACGAAAAAGAAGGGACATCAGCAGTTTAAAAATGCGAAAGGTGCGCGCTGCTTGTAGCTGCGCAAGCAATGCTTTGCGTGAAATGTGTCTTGCACACAGACACCTACTAACTGGCTGTCCACTTGCCTAGACATTGCAGCACGCGCGGCTTCTTCGGAACGGCGGCGGCTGAATCGCATTTCTGAGCGACATGCAGCAACGACTTGTTTTGCGTGCCGGGAAAGGGGGCATACTGCCAGGGACTGCCCCAACGTGCAGCCAGAAGACGCTGGCGACGGTGTAGGGAGCAGTGAACAAGGGAAAGCGGAGGACTGGAAAGTGGTTGGCTTATGTTACCGGTATGAATCTTTCAATGCCTCTTTGATATCATACCTTTAGACGGTATCATGGTTGCACACGGTTCATTGACACACAGCTTTTTAGATGTGGTTCGCGAAATCATAACCTCTCACGATGTAGAAGACCGGTAGACGAGAAAAATCCTTTGCCATTTGCGTCTTGCTTCGTTTGCTCAGGGAACGGTCATTTGGCCTCTTCATGTCCGAAAAACCAGAACAAGGGGGTATATCCAAACGGCGGCTGCTGCAAACTATGCGGCCAGACTAGTCATTTGGCTAGAAACTGTGAATTGCGAAAACCTGGTATGTAGACTCGACCTTGTCGGTTGGCGCGAAGTGACTCATGAGGATGCAGAAACCGTTTCGAGGATAGTTGTGTTTGGCACAGGAAGGGACGCGGGGGCTGATGAAGATGATTTCCACATACTCAAACGGAGGACAGTTGAAGTAGACCGGGATGAGAAAGGTGAAAAGAGGATAAAGAGTATGGCAAAGGTTAGAGCTGGTGCTCATTCTGGGATTTTCAAAGTGTTTGGCAAGACGCCTGCAGCTAAGGCTAAGGTTGTGAACTTTTGACCAGGATTCACATTGAGTTTACAGATTCTGAGGACTGGCGAGTCTAAGGAGTCTTCCGGTGCGGGCGCCGTCTCATATACCTAGCCCAGTACTACTTGTACGAGGGTGGTTGTTTGTAAATCATTTTTATTATGTCTCAATCGATGATAGGGAGCTTTCTTATGGGGTTGGCCTTGGAAGTAGCTGACCTTAGCAGAAGGAAGTCGTTCTGCATTTGGCCCTGGAAGGCGGCAGCGTGTCCAGCAGCCGTGCATAACAGGTTAGTTACGAGGTTAGAGTACTACTTTTTGCTCAGCTACAGTCAGGCTTTCCCACATAATGGCTTGGTCCGACCTGGGCCGTATTGTCAGGGACGGCTGCAGCCATATGTTCTAGGGGGAAACCAAGCTGGGCTCTTCCGCTACCAAATGATGATGATAGCTGCTGGCGACAACCTGTCTCGTTCTCCTTTCACAAGTACGGGAGTCGTAGGGGATATGTATCACCACCTTTCTTCCTCTGAGCCGTGTGCGACATGGCGCACGCCCACTTGCTAGTCCTGCCGCTGGCACCGCCATTTCACCCATCCGAGTCCGCCCCCTGACCAACGTGCACTGTGGGCACCAGGCACTGCGCATGCTTGTTTCGTGCCCTTTGTACACGCCTGCGTGCTGATGCCGCCGCCTGTGGGACACAGTGCACGCCCGCCTTTTGTCTCGCCGCCTGGCGCTCCTCTCCCTCCATACCACTACCCTTTCTTTTCTCTCGCCCTCCTTGCCCACACCCATTCCCACGCCCAAGAACGATGACGAACAACGAGGACGTCACTCCACTCTCTCGCCTTTGCATCTCACTTGCCCTGGCCTCTCGCGCCCCTTCTCGCGCCCCCTCGCCTTCTGTGGCCGCTGTGACCCTCGACCCCTCATAGGTGACTATTTTGCACGCGTGATGCATGAAATGAGCACATCCGCTCAGTGCTCGCTCGCCCTGGTCCGCCACTGCCGCAACCACTGCCTCACACACACTGTCTAGCA
Organism: Albatrellus ellisii; assembly: GCA_003314395.1. Taxonomy (NCBI): domain Eukaryota; kingdom Fungi; phylum Basidiomycota; class Agaricomycetes; order Russulales; family Albatrellaceae; genus Albatrellus; species Albatrellus ellisii. The sequence goes on from QLPN01008944.1 coordinate 6,866, forward strand.
CATAGCCCGTCCTGTTGGAGGATAGGGTTATTATTACGATAACAGTATAATAAGTATATATCATACTATACACAGCATAAATCGCACTTGTGCATGAGGCATTTGGACCCATAAAAACCCGCACCCAACAGCCGCGCATGCGGGTACGTGTTCTCAACGGGTACGGGTCCAGACACGGGCGAAAATGTCCAGGGTTTTACTCATGCAGACCTCTAGTCGGAACGGGGGGGCACTGGGCACTGTCGCTGAGCGGTGCAAGCACTTTGGAGGCGGGGACAGCCTCATGGATGGTCTTCCTGGGACTTAGACGTCTATGTAACGACTTGCTGCATATCTTTCGCCTCCCGAACTTCAACACGAAGGCCTAGGACATTTGAGTCAATCCGAGACTGTCTTTGTGTTCGTCCATCGACCAATCTTGGCATTCTGTCCGTCACTGGCGGGGGTGCGCAAGGGACAGGGAGAGTGGAAGGAACAGGTCGCTGAGGCCTTACTCGCGCCCAGGCATACTGTACTACTAGTATTGGAAGTAGTAGACAAAGCCTGAAGGAGACTAGGGTTTGTGATCTTCGATTTGAGGTCATTATTGTGTGAAATCAAGGTGCACTAACATATCCTCGTAGGGAATCGTGGAAGGCGAACGAAAAGTATGGACGACACTATAGCGGAAACAAGTTGCATGAATTTCTTGGTGTACACCACACCATCCATCTTTTGCCTTTTCTGATGACTATCAGCCATAGCGACGTCCTGCGGTGGGATGGAAAGTATTCTACATATGGTTCCGCAAACAGATTCTAAGGGACTCAGTCGACAGGTGTGCATTCGCTGTTGTCAGAATGGCGTTGCCCTAAGCAATAAATCTGGGTGCGCCATCAGCGTTCAGCAAGGCCTCGTCATCCCCCAAATTTCTAGGGCCGTCGCCAACACGAGTGTGGATCAAGTCCTTAATTGATCCTACTGAGAATCTCTTCACAACAGCGGCATTGAAGCCCTCGACTATCTTGCCCTCCACGCCTGCGGCACCGAAAAGATTGAATGGATCCTTGAACGGATCCGTTTGAGGGAAGTAGTTGACAATCAACTCGACAATTTCTTTGACGTTCTCCTTCGGTGCATAGATGACGGCATTGGGACCAGCATCATATGTGTATGCTGCCTTGAGTTTCCCCTCCCTCTCAGACGATATCCTGTTGTACTCCGTGATGAGTGCAATGATTGACCTGCTGACATCGTTCATGTAAAAGATAGGAGGGTCGGTATCCAGAGCTACGGCGTGAAATTGGTTTGAGTCTTGCATCGTGATGCGTGCGAATGAATCGAAGTCTTTCTCCTGGATGGCCTTCGAAATAACACGCATGCGTTCAGGGACGACATGGTTGATGCGGTGTTGAAGAAGAGGCGATGTTTCGACAGTGCGTTGCATGCCAGAGGTGGAAGAAGTGTCCTTCTTGTCGTCAGAGACAACACAGATCAATGCATGAATGTCTGGCCAATGCTCGCGCGATGCAACTTGGACGGCGAGTGAATCGGATCCGTCAGGCAAGGATCCTTGCTCCCAAGCGACAAAGCCTCCAAACAGGGAACGACATGCAGAGCCAGAACCCTGACGAGCAATGAGAGACAGAGCAGAGGGGGATGCTGGAAGTTCATAGAGGGCAGCGAGCGAGGACACCAGCGCTGCAAAACCGGACGCCGACGAAGCGAGTCCCGCAGCGGTAGGGAAATTGTTCCGAGAGCAGATGCGTACATGAAATGTGGAAAGCTGGGTAAGAAGATAGCAATTAGATGGTTGTAGAGCCAAAAGCTTTGTGACGCTGCAGACCTTGGGCTCATTTGGGGATTTATCCTCCACTTCTCGACGTAATTTCTTGAGCTCAGTTATACAAGTGGCGAGACGACTGCCCTCCCTGATCTCGTCTTCTTTGCCATTGAGCCAGAGCCGGTCTTTTTCGAAAGATGAATCTGCGCGGGAAGTGGTGGTCGATCTTAGATGATCTTGATCTAAGGTTACGGAAAGGGATGAATTGGTCGGAAGGATGAGTTTTGTGTCACGTTTACCCCAGTATCTGTTGATGATGAACACTTGCACAAACGGGTTTCATCAACGGTATACTCACTTGATACAGGCGATATTAACAGGGGCAGAGACAGTAGCTTGGTAAACAGACATAGTGGAGGAGTTGGTGAATCAGGCTAAGACCGTGCTATCACACATTTTATATTTGAGTTCAGACGTTTCAATCACTCATGGGGATGCTTGGTCATCACACCACTGCCGTGACTCGCCTCGGTCACAGGTTACGCGTCCTGAGTCTGGGCTCTTGTCATCCCCTCAACGATCCCATTTTCTTTCTTCATCGCCACTTTCAACGACGACGACGTGCACATATTGCTTAGAAACCCTTCCTAGCTTGCATCGTGCATCCTCTTCCTTCGTGTTGTCTACCATTTAGTTTCCCTCGCTTTTCCTACCTTGTTGTTTCTCGGGCGCTCCTTGTCAGTGTTAGGCTCTGGGGTTGGCTCAATTCTTGCTCGATTAGTCGTCCTCTATACTAGACCACTCTCGGTTTGAGCGACTCTCATCACGCACATTCATCGAGCAAGTTTTCTTCTGTCACCCAATGCGATGTATTATCCTCAGCAGTCGCCGGGCATTGCACACAAGCTCCCCACTCACCATGACCAGTCTCCATGGGCTCGTCCCTCTCACACCCACTCGGCCTTTGGCCCACACCCACCACCGCCATCTCCTGGATATCCCTTGTACACAAATGGGAGCGTCAATCATCTACAACATCATATCCCCGCTTTACAACACCACCATCAGAACTCCTTGACGCATTATCCTTCTCCACCAGCAAATGGTGTCGGCGTCAATGTTCATGGTCAGCATGTTGGGGTTGTACAGGGTTCTCCAGGAAGTGCTGCGAGTCAGATTACCACTCAGCATTGGCAGCAGCAATTGTTGAAGTGTGAGGTGAGCAGCTTTCTTTGCTGAACCTGGGAATTTCCGTTGCATATGCACGGCAAAAATGGGTTTATGAACAGACTCAACTACTCATCGTTCCTTGTTGGTCTCTGTGGCTATATAGATAATTCGTGCTTCGCGTTCGCCCCACCATCGCGCTCGAGCAAGTGCTATGGCTTCGCGGACCATCACGAAGTCTGCCATTCCGATCACAAACCCCAACAAATCTCCCCCTGAGACCAATGGATCGAATAAGGATACCGATATCCCTTCCGTCGTACCTACAGAGGCTGGGGCAAGTACGAACGGCACCCATCCTGACACCTCTCCTATAGGCGTCAATGCCAATATCGTTAACCACCCTTCGTCGACCGTTGGTCCCATTGCCGAAGCCCCTCGTCCGACTGCAGCAAGACCACCGGAGAATAACTGGAACTCGTTGGATATGGGAGGTGTACAGATCAAGAACATTCCCCCAACGTCCGGACTCTTTTCCTTCTCGTTCCTTATCAACCTTTATCTGAACCACAATGCTCTCACGAGTATTCCACCGGAAATCGCCAAGCTGCGCCACCTTGAGTTACTTGATGTGTCTGGAAACAACTTATTATCTGTTCCTCCCGAATTAGGCATGTTGACACAGCTGAAAGAACTGTACCTTTTTGACAACCACATATCCACCATCCCCCCCGAACTCGGCAGTCTACATCAGCTTCAGACCATTGGTATTGAAGGTAACCCGATTGACGGCTCTTTGAAGGCGATCGTTCAGAAGGAAGGTACTCCGGCCTTGATCTCCTACCTCCGCGATTCATGCCCTGTTCCTCCTGCCCCACCTGAACGCCAATGGCGCCACCTTATAACCCAACCTGAACGAGAATCTTTCCAATCGGACCCTACTGTGGAGACGTTTAGCACTCTTTGTTACAACATTTTGTGCGAGAAATACGCCACAGAACGTCTGTATGGGTACACTCCGTCGTGGGCCCTCGCATGGGAGTACCGCAAGGAGCTGATACTAAACGAGATCGTAAACTACGATGCAGACTTTCTCTGTCTGCAAGAGGTGGACAACGCTCAGTATGAGGAGTACTTTGTGAAGAACCTCGAGGAACGCGACTACAGTGGCGTATACTGGCCCAAGTCGCGTTACAAGACGATGAATGATGCGGACCGTAAACTGGTGGATGGATGCGCGACGTTCTACAAAAGATCCAAGTATGTCTTCTCGTTACTGCGGTTGACTGAGTGGCTCATCGTGTCTTCTACATTGCAGATATCAGTTAGTGGAGAAACATCTCGTGGAGTTCAGTGCAGTAGCCATGCAGCGCCAAGACTTCAAGAAGACGGACGATATGTTCAACCGAGTCCTCATCAAGGATAACATCGCTATCGTTTGCCTCTTCGAGAATCGCGACACGGGCACACGTTTCATCATTGCGAACGCACATATCCACTGGGACCCCCAATACCGCGACGTCAAGCTCGTTCAGGTTGCTCTTCTCATTGATGAAGTCGAGAAAATCGCCAACAACTTTGCGAAGTATCCCCCTCGATTGCCGACCCCGTCGCCGATAAAGTCCAATTCTTCTACCTCCACGGCAGCAGAAGGCTACAAGTCACGACCTCCACCGATCTACTCTGACGGTACCAAGATCCCGACAATAATCTGCGGTGACTTCAATTCAGTACCTACGAGTGGGGTATATGAGTTCTTGTCAAACGGCAATGTTCCTTCGGATCATCCTGACTTCATGTCTCACTCATACGGAAAGTACACTTCCGATGGCTTGAAGCATCGACTGGGTCTCAAAAGCGCGTATGCGGGTGCCGGCGAACTACCCCTGACGAATTACACGCCAAGTTTTCAGGGTGTTATTGACTACATCTGGTATTCAACGGCTAATCTTTCTGTCAACGCCATCCTAGGCGAGGTGGACAAAGGGTACCTAGAAAAGGTTGTTGGTTTCCCAAATGCACATTTCCCTTCCGAGTAAGTCTTGTTAACGTACAAAGCACGCTAGTATTCTAACTTTTGTCTCAGCCATGTCTGTATACTGAGTGAATTCCGTGTCAAGCCTCCGCGGGATCCGCAACTTCGACCCCCGCCCGTTTTCCCAACCTCCAATCATTCATAAGGTGTCTTTGACATCTATTGGTTTCCTGGACATCTTGTAATTCTTTATTATTTCATAGCAGTTTGCACCTTTTTGTGCTTAAACTTTTCCTCATATATATATATTGTCTCTAGCTTCCACCCGTGTTCCTTTGGTTTTCACGTTGTGATCATCTCCACAGACTCCGCTGTTTTTTCTATACTCCTGTCCGCTGTTGATTGATTTCTGTTTTCTATCTCTCAAGTTCTGTCCGTCCTGTAGCATGTGCATGTATGGTTCACATTTGAAGCAATTTCCTCTGAAACTCATCAACCGTGGTTGTTTGCGCATGTCTCACTTGTGCATCTATCCTTTGTATACGTAGTGGTCTGCTGTTTTCTTTATTAGCGTCCTTGACGCTGAAAATTTGTCTACAACGTCGATGCTCTAACAGTTCAACTTAAACTCGATCTGAGAGGCATCTCACCTGGGCGAAGAACCGGTTGATGTTAATTGACAGGGAGACGTGAGACTCTTAGATGGGCATTCTTGTTCAACTATGCAGATCAGTATATGTGTGAAATAATGGTAGACATACTGCAGATTCAGTGGCTAGCACCATGGTCGATGCTCTGAACAGTGTCGACTGAGACGTGTCGCATTTCGAGGTCATGGGGTTTAGGTACGGACATCACGGGATCTCTAATTGAACGCGTTTTCCTCGGACGCTCTGAGCAACTCAGTCTACTGGACGCTGTCTCTGTCACACCCTCCATTGAGTCTACTCTTGGCTTTCTCGTCTCCACCATTGTACCGTTAGGTCTAGCTTTCTGTTGTACGATATCTTCCGTGTGGCCGTACAAATGACCCCGCAACCGGGTTTCCTCCCTTCGCCTACCATGACCACTCGTTTGACTTACACAATCGCAGGATGTTCAGAACATAGTCACCGATATGTTCCTGAGAATATCCTGACCGACATGCCTAAGGACCAAGCCAGCAGGTGGACAGGTGTCAATGAAGGACCCAATGTGAAGCAATGGCTGCTTCTCCGCCTTGATTCGCTCAGCGTCGTTGGTGAAGTATCTTTAGGCTTCTATAATCCCGTCATTATCGACTAAAATTGCTGAGAATGACAGAACGTATTACATTCGGGAAGGTGAGTCTATCCCATCCCGCTGCTACAATGCACTTCAATATATGCTGGTGACAGTTCCACAAATGTAGGTCCATGTTACCTTTCCCAAGTCTGTCCAGCTCCAACCAAACTCCAAACGTCGCTATAGCACATCCTTGTAACATGAAGGAATTCAAGGTCTATGTCGGAATGACTGAAGACCATATGATAGAAATTCTCCGTGCCTGCCTAAAGGACGATAGCGTCCCAGAAACTTTCCCATTAAGACACTTGAATAATGCCAGCGCTTATGTTCCTAGTCGATTTGTCAAGATCGTCCCTCTTTCGCGAGTCGCAATTTTATACAGCTCAACCCACTGCATGCACTTACAAAACATTTTAGGGCCCACAGCCATAGTTTTCATATATCAGTGTGGTTTGTGTCATTAGCGGGGATAAAGGATGAACAGTTCGTGAAAGAAGTCAAGTTCAAGTACGATGAAGTAATTATCATTCATCTAATATACTGCCCTTCCCGCTGATCATGGAGTCAAGTACCGTGAAACTGCTGCCTTACGACATATCCTAAGGCACCTCCGCAAACGACGCCTCCTTACTCCATTCAAGTCCATCATGACGTATACGGGCGTTCAAGTGGAACACCCGCTGATCACACAACTCTATGATAGCCTAGTCTCCAACGGGAACTGGTCTGAGGCAGAGAAGGCGCTCCAGTGTGCCGCTTCGACTGGGCTCTTTGACGTCTATCTACACTCAACTCAACCTCAGGCGATCTGGAAACGCCTGTGCGGGGTCAATGCCGATGGAGATGCACCAAGCCGCAGGGGCGGGCATGCAATGTGTATCGATGACAGGAAGGGTTTAATATACCTTTTGGGCGGCTGGGATGGCCAAAAGAGTCTGGACGACTTCTGGGTATACTCGAGTACAGAGGACCGATGGCGTGTCCTGAGCCACAGTGCTTCTCAAGACAAGAACGGGCCCGGTCCAAGATCGTGTCACAAAATGGCTTTCGATTCCAAGACAGGCTGCATCTATCTGTTGGGTGGATTGTATGACGGGGATGGCGGCGGCGGCGGCGGCAGCGGTGAAGACCCCGTGGCAGTCCCTCGCGACCCACCTCCTCCCGTGAGCGAAAGCAACACGGATATATCCAGCGCTTCTACACGATACGCCGAGTTCTACCGATATCATACTGAAGGGCCTAATGAGGGGCTATGGGAATTGTTGTCAGGCGACATAACGGTAAGCGGACCGTCGCATATTTGAGACTGTTTTAGGCTCAAATGTGTAGCCATCCGGTGGCCCTCCATTAGTCTTTGATCATCAAATGGTGATGGACTCGGAGAAACAAATTTTATATGTCGGTGGTGGTCGAGTGAATGACGGATCCTCAGGGAATCTCAAGTACTCGGGGTTGTATAGTTATGAAGTTGCTACCGGATATTGGAAGCTCTTACAGTGAGTTGCTGTTCAGTTTCAGTGGTTGCTCTTCTTGATTAAGAGATAGGCCGAAAGATACTTTAGGTGCGACCCAGCCCTCACTTTCGAGGCGATTTGGTATGCTCGTTCTCTCACGTCCGTGCATTCCGGTTCCTTGACTTTTTTCATACCAGGTCATTCCATGGTGCTGGATCCCAACGAGCGTACCTTGTATATTTTTGCTGGAAACTCTGACGATCGATCGCCTTCGTATATGTACGCCTACGACATCGACACAGATGTCGCAACGGAATTGTTTTCAGACTGTAGTACTCAGGGAGGCCCAGACAAAACATTCACGCAACGAGCTGTCATAGATCCATCTATGCAAGAGATCTATGTGTGAGTCAGGCCCCAATGTCACTACTGTTGACTTCTAATGTCAGCCCCAGGTTCTGTGGATTGACGCGTTCCCATCAGAATACCATGCCACGACTGGACGCTGGTGCTGCAAACTGGATCTACCGCTATGGCGAGCGCCCAGGGACATGGACGAAGATACTACCTGAGGAAACTGAGGACGACGATGTCACATCTAGCTCACGCAGAACTGCGCAACCACGAACACGGTATGCGCATCAGGTCGTCTACGATACGCAAAGGAAAATAGTCTATCTACATGGTGGCAACGCTGGCAGGCTGCTTGAGAACGGGACCTTGGATGAAAGCATCAGTAGCGAGACCACCCTGGACGAACAGAGGCTGGACGACATTTGGAGTATGACCCTGAAACGGTACGGAACCTGTTTTGCAAGGCCATACGATATCCTGACAAATCTTAGACCTGATGTCCACGAAGTTGTTCGGCGAGCAAAATTCAGAATTCGCTGTCAACAGTATGTTTATGCCCCATCTTACTTACTCAAACATGCTTCCTCGGCCTTTTCTTAGGTTCCGGGAGCTGTACGATGAGGTGCCTGCTGCTGTTGCGCTGAGGTTCCTCCAGACAAACGTCTCGGAAATGGTGGATCATAAGTCGGCAGCTGAGTCCGAGACGTTCCGCGGTCTCTTGACATATATGCTCGCAGTCCGAGGAGGATCAGGAGCCATCCACGCAGATGTTATCGGCAGCCCTCGTCGCGTCCCTCGAAAGCGATCGAGGCAGGAACTGTTGGACGACACGGCGTCATACCACTCTGCGAAGACTATGTCGTCTGTTGATACCACGCCGGGTTCCAGTGGCGAAAACTCGAGTGCAGGAGGTCTGGACTCTGCAGAAGGCTACCATAAGTTACCACAGGAGCGTTTCGCGCAACGGACGGAAGTGTTTGAGAGCTTGTTGACATTCTTTCCGCCGGATGCTAGAGAACCATCGGCCAACCTGGTCGACATGATTGACTGGTACGAAGAGAGTATCCATGATTAATCCTGTAGCTTTGCTATGCTATGCTCTATTTGCAAGTCCAGAGAGACACTGATTATATTAGATAGACAGTGTAGTGGTAGCAGAGTCTGTGCAAAGGGATGAGCACAAGTGCAGTCACTTTTCCGTTTGAAAACGGATTGCTAAGGAGAATATTCAGCACAATAGATTTGAAACAAAAACTGGTCACAATCGCAAGTCAGCGGGTGGTGTGTTAGGTTGAGGGCTCGCCACACGTTGCAGCGGAAGGTGTTCAGCCGACGAGAGATTACGACAGGAACATGTAACTTACCTGAAACACCCTCGGGTTCATTAGTATCTGAGACATGAATATTGGCCAGTCACTGAGCTTATCCCCCAAGCTGAAAGCCTGGAGACAGCCAAACGCCGAGCCCGTGGGAGACTGTTCACATCAGAACAGTTTCAAATGTGTCATGCGTGTAGATTGCTTGATTGCTCTTGTGGGTCTTGGTTTCAAGAATCACATCTTGGGGCCAATGACACTCACAGCTGGTTCATGCATGTTCACGAATTACTTTAGTGATACAAACACATGAGCAAATTCTGTATGAGAAGTGACCAAGATGGATGAGCAGTTGATAGATTAATGTTCAGTTTAGCAGCCACAATTTGGCTGATTCTAGTGATTCTTGCTAACAACCTGAGGAAACCATGTAGCAGAGAATCAGATTAGAATCAGCGAGATTGTGGTTGCAAAACTAACTACTATACACGTAAATATGGATGTCTAGCCCTCAAGACAAGATATGCTGATTAGCACGCATCGCTGAATATATGTAGCAGCGATAGTCTTCAACAAGGATACATGTACATAAGATAACCCAGTAGAGTCATGAGCACCGAAGTGATGGCGAGATTATTTCCTTGTCCACCTATCTTCCCCATTATTGCCACTTCTTCTTGGACTAGCACTGCGCCCACGACCCCCTTCGCGTTTTGTCGGTTCCCAACCTCCACCGCCGCCGATGGATTTTTGAGGGTTTAGTTTTCTCTCCATGCGTTGACCATGTCGGAGTGAAGACACCAGTTCCTTCGACGCCAAACGGAGATGCATGAAATTGCAGAATCCACCCCTGTTGCATTCCCCGTTCTCATTCTGACGACAACAGGCTTCGCGGAAGTCGGTGACAGGAGAAAGTTCAGCATAGAGAGGACGCCCTGAGGTTGCGTAAAGACATCAGCTCGGAGCAGAAGACCGACAATGTCAAAAAGACAAACACATACCGGCGTACCAACGGTCATTCAAGTTGTCAACAGCAGCTTGGGCTTCTGTCTCCCACTCATAGCGGGCGTAGACATTTCCAATCAAATGATCTCCCACATTGTCACAGACCTGGATATTAGTAATCAGTCATCAACCGAACTTTTGGGAAACGGTCGTCTGTCGTCTGTACTCACGTGTAGTTCCAAAAGGTGCCCAAACTTTGCTAACTCACAATACAGGTCTTCGTAAACAGCATCAAAACCCTCTTGGAGCTCCTTCTCTGTCAACTTACAGACGGGATCGTGGGCAGGGTTATGGTAGACATTAGGTAGGAGTATGGTCTGTGAGAATGAAGGTTTGATGTGTTTTCGCGAGCAGCGATCACCATGGCGGCATGCACCAATCTAATGGAACAGAAAATAAAAAGCACAGCTGTAAATGGGTCTCTCAGCTGATGAGGAAATCCTCACTTTGTAGTAAAATGAACAGTTCACGCGATCCTGCTCTGTTCCAAAGATGTTTGCCTGGACAGTGTCGAATCAGGGATTGTCCCAAAAACGTAGAAAGGTCTCGACATACCAAGTGTGAAGCCATTGTGAAGGACGACGTTAGCGGTGCACACAAGAGCGAGGACAACGATTATGCAAGTCTCAAACTGTCGGGATTAGTCATCAGCCTTCTGCGGAGTTTGAAATTGCAGGTTTCCAAACTTTCTAATCGACTGAGCACCTTGCAAAAACTGGTTAGCACACAAAGTATAATGATAGCATAAATACGATGCCCTGCATCAATGGAGAAAACGCTAGCCAAATGATAGTAGTTAGCTTTACCTTGATGTAATTCTAATCCATTTTACTGCACGAGTATAGTCGATTGGTCGATGTGCAATTTTTTGACAGCAAATTAAACTCAACCTTGATTCATTACTCAGGTGGCCCCTGCAGAGAGATATGATAAGACTGGCTGCTGAGGGTGTTGGAGACCAGCTGATGGGGCTCAGATGGGGCCATACAAAGCCAACACAATTGTCACACAAAGGTTTGGTCTAAAACTCGAAGCATGTGGTTAAGACCTGTACGGGGGGGATGAGGGCAGACTTTGTTGTAAGCACATGGACAACATCAATAACTCGAGGCTCGAACACCTATATAAAAGCGATTGGAGGGGCAAGTGGTATGAACCATGGGGAGAGGGTGAACATCCTATCATGATGGGCAATGGAACAGAGACCAAACTATAGAAGCCGCGTGATAACGCCCAAGCCCTGATTCCATGGTCAGCGGCTAAAGCTACGATATAAAATGGCATGCACAAACTTTGGTCCTCCCTTCTCTGAAAAGCAGCTTCATGCCCTCCTTCACAAACTCAGGATGCGAAATGAACTCGAACTGGACTGTAGCGCGATCGCCAGTGCGCAACAGACCTTGCGGGTTCTCGATATTCACTATACGCACGGTCTGTCTTACAGCCTAGGAGTAAAGGTAAGACCTGAGTATGGTATTAGGGCAGTATACCACTTACACCGCAGTGAAGCATCGCCTATCGAGAATAGACAGAATATCAGTGACTCGATAATAACAATACAATACTTTTCAACCACGAACTTGATAGTTCCGTTGCAAAGTCGTATTGTGGTAGAGAATAAGAACTTGACCTTCGAACTGGCGGATGGCTAGCAGAAATATGTACCAATTAGCTATGTTCTTCCGAAATGTGCTTCTTACCTCGTGGTGGCGTATCAGTCTTGTGAACAATCACCATTCCCTTCCTTACGGCTGCTCTCCGTATGCGCTTTAAGGCAAGTGACACCGTTTGACCTGCTTCAGCCACCATTACGTCCGCACTGATAACGACAGCGTGTCAGTTGGTTGAGTTCAGTCGACTCGACATGTCATACCGCTTCTTTTGCATAGACTTGATAACAGTGGGCATATATTGGCCATTCGCGTCTGGCCCTAGCAAAATGGAGTCTGCAACTCTAACCGAGCCGCTATTAACGATTCCATTGACTACAGTGCCCACGTATGGGACAGACCAGACATCAGTCACAGAGCACTGGAAAAGCACATTGATATCTTGATTAATCTGAGGCAAAAAGATGCATACCTCCAAAGGTTGAGACATATCGAACCTTTCCTTGTCAATTTCGCTGGGTGGAAGCAAGTTCAAGAATGTTCTTAGCTGACTCGACGAGAAGACATCAGCTATAATTCGCGCAAGACAGTAGAGATGGTTACATAGTCTAGCCCAACGCCGGTAACGTTTGATATCTCAAATACGGGGCTTATTCTGAAAGGGAAGTATTATGATGTGGACTCGTTATGAACTAATGCTGCCATACCGCTCTTTGGCAAAAACACGTGACACCTCGACAGCCGTTTCCGTTGACCTCACGAAGACTGGCATCTTTCTACGTTGGATACATGAATTCACCGCAACCATATTCCGCAACTGATTGACTCACTGACATCCACGGCTTTGAAGAATCCTCGTAACTTGTTTCAGTGTCTCTTCGAGCTTATTGGGCGGTGTCATGTCAATCTAAATATAATCTCATAAATGAGATTATTATTTTTGCCCTCGTGTGAAACGGCTTACTTTGGTGATACAAACGACAACGGGAACATTAAGAGCCAAGGCAATAGCCAGGTGCTCTTTCGACATTCCTATCAAACCTGCATTTGCACCAACCATCAAGATCACACATGACGGAGCACTGGACGTGAGGCCGTATAACGTAGTTTTGAGGTATCGCTCATGCCCAGCAAGATCTAATAGAGATCGTCAACACCTGTCTAATTGTCTGTGTGAGAGGATATCTGAAATAACCTATAAAGGTGACAATTTTGGCGGCACGCTCAGCAATCTGCTGCCAGCCCAACTTCTCTCTTCGAAGAACGTCAGGGTCGACTGACCCAACTATCTTAGGCAGTATTACTTGACTAGAAGCATCAAATCCTAGAATCTAGATGTAAGTTTGTATGAGCAACAATGGCAGATCTGAGGCTTTGCTTTCAGACTACCTCCATGCCTACGCTAGATGTTCTCCCGCTTTCAATCTCGTGTTTGTGCCGAAATAAGGCCACTCGTGCGAGACCTCTACCATCATCCAAACCACCTTGCAGGTAGACATTTGTTAAAGTATGATTATGACATATTGAACGTCATCACCTTGGGTTAAAACCCCTAGCATTGTCGATTTGCCACTATCAACATTTCCTACTACCGCACACCGTACCTCTGGCGTTGATGAAACATCTGGAGGTGGGAGCCGGAGGACAACAGAAGCTCTGGGAAACCCGCATTGTACGGAATGCACGACACACATCTAAATTCCGTTCAGCAAGTCAGACTGAGGCTTGGTGGTCAATGTAGAAACACTCACCTTGGCACCAATCTCGTCAGATATTGCCGACAAATTCCGCAATATTGTATCAGTCTGGGCCTCGTCTTTGCGCCCTCCGACAAATCCTTCACCTTGATCAATACTGTCGTTGGCGAAGAGCTTCGCTCGAGGTGGGTGTGGGCCAACGTGAAAGAGATACTCCCCATGACGCCATGTCAGGAGAGAGGCTAGCATATTCCGAGCTTTGTCATGGTCTGCGGCGTTTGTTGAGAGTAGCAGCTCCTGGTCGACTCAGGTCTCGCAATTGGCGATCATGACTGTGGGACACAGTACCTACTCACCTGTATCTGCTCGTCCTTGTCTGTGTCATCGAGCTCGTCTGCTATTTGAGGTTGCGTCTGCTGTGCGAGAACGTCTGATGTGTCTGCCTTTGTGGAGAGCTGCTGCTGTTTCGCATGCTTGACCTGCCTCTGCCGCTGATCCTTGGCAGGCAGTGATATTCGTTGCTTTGCTATTTCATCCTGTCGAATCCTATCTATCTCGTTCTGAAATGAGCGGAGGGTGGCCATGACTTGGCCAGAACGAAATACTTGAGCAAGAGAACATTCCTGTCACAGGACAATCTACGTACAAGTCGAGTCAAGTCTGAAATGACTCTCAAGCTCACTGGCAGGTGACCACACTCACGACAATCTCGATCCCGTGACGTGACTCACTGTCACAGATGGGACCACAGAGAGATGATTACCACGCGGCAACTCGAGGACGACCCTTGAAGCTGTGAAGCCTGCGTAGCCGGAAACATGGTGCTAAGTCTCTACGGTATATCAGAGCAGGATACGTAGATATCATCAGATGGTATAAACTGTCACTTCATGCGTGTGCCCGAACGCATATCCCATTCGACGTAGAGATTAACTCTTGAAAGTATTCCAGTCATTATTTTTTCGGTTGGGATAAAATCACAAGGGTAATTTCCGCCCAGAAATGGCAGTGTTAACCATTGCTTTGGTATGACTCAACGAGTTGTTGAGTGAGAATCTCCTGCACATGTACCTGATATCAATCATCGATCCATTTTATCGTCACTGTGCAGCACAGTCGGAACATCGTGATGTATATAGACTGCTACCTACCGATATACTAGCCGGGTGCAGAGCCACCAGATATATAGTTGCGACCGCACCACGCGTGTCAAACGCGGTTGTGGCACAGTTTGCATTGACACTCGCACCTCGCTTAAACATCTCCTACATCGATCCAGCTATCTCTGCTCTTTGACCAAGTGTATGGCCGAGGCGAGCTTGCAGTCCCAGTACCGTTCTATAACCGGCTCTGAACCAGGAGTACTTGACCCATCACAACCTTCCCGTCTCCTCCGTATTCCTGGTTCGAAGTTGTCATTTGCGTCATTCAACCCACACACCGCAGCACCCCAGAATGTTCTCAATCTCACAGAGCTTTCCCTGAACGAAGAGTTATACAGACCGAAACGCGTTGTGATCGAGACACTTCCTAGTGGTCAGTGTCATTGGCGGTTCGTGCCTCGAGCGAGAAGGGCGGAAGGAATCCTCGACGAAGGCCACTGGCCAAGTATAGTTGACATTTGCGGGTATGTCACACATTTCCATGTTCTTTGCGCGGCGGAAATAATCATGCTTCC
The DNA here is from genome assembly GCA_003314395.1 of Albatrellus ellisii. NCBI lineage: Eukaryota > Fungi > Basidiomycota > Agaricomycetes > Russulales > Albatrellaceae > Albatrellus > Albatrellus ellisii. The sequence continues at coordinate 22,150 of QLPN01008944.1, forward strand.
TTTATGCTAGTGACCTTTTACTCTGCTCTGAAGAGCAATGGGATATATACAAACTTGATCCAGACTACGACTGCTATGTCCCCACCCCCCCAAAGCCTCCAGTCATCATTCGAAAGCCTAGACCAGGAAAACTCCAGGCTCCGAGTGCATCTGAGCCATCAGCAGGTGCTTCGAAGCGCCGACTCTCGTCCCCTCCCGACCAGGATGAGCTACCTTCCAATAAACGTCGGCGCCACGTCATCTGCGTCAATAGTGACAGCGATGAATCAGAGGAAGAAGTCGAGGCGATGACGGCGGACCCGGCTCGTGCAAGAAGAGCACGGTCAACAACACCACAGATCCGGGTGCCGTCACGCAGGAGGGCGCGCGATCAACTCGAGGCAATGAACAAGGTGAAAAAAGACAGAATCGCACGTGCCGAGGCTAGATCCACGTTCGCGCAGAAAGGCTACACTCAGGACCAGGCCATGGAGGATTTGTGTGAAAACGTACCAGCAACTCCCAGGATGACGCACGAGTCGATGTCACTACCACCGTCTTCCGGAAAACGAAAAGGTTCGTCTGCTGGGTCGACAGTTTTCACGGAGTTGTCTCTGAGCTTCAGAGTATGCAGGCGACTGCTTTAGCCCGCCAGAGACCTCGGAGCCTGTGTTGCGTGGACGTGATGCGGACACGAAAGATGGATACAAGTCTTCGAAACGAGCGCGGACGCAATCTCCTGACACGATCAAGCGCGAGACAAATGAGAGAATAAAGATACGCGAGCGAAAGAGGGCCGAGGAACTAGCGAGACGATTCAATGCCAGAAAAGAGCACAGACAACGACTGTTCATGGAAGAAATTCTTATCGAAGTACCTGAGGTCTTTCCCACAACGCATGGTGAGATTTACTCAATATGTCATTACGTCTCTCCATCTGACGGTGCCGTCCTAGAAGCGGAGCCTAATGGGGAGTCCTATGAATCGCCTCTCAATGACGAGGAGCTCAATGACGAGGAGCGGACGCACGAAGAGGCTTTGGCAGAATCGCGCCGCAAGCTTGCAGAGCTCGAAAAAGACAAGCCACTCTGGACAGAGGCTGCCCAGGCGCGCGCGATGCGAGAAAAAGCGGAAGAAGAAGCATGGAGAGCCCAGTCAGAAAGAAGAAAATGTCAAGTTGAGGCTGAGAGACAGGCGGCAGCAGAGCATGAAGAGAAGCGGCGGCAAGAGGCGCAGAGGAAAGCTGAGGACAAGAGAGAAGTTGAGGAAGCTGCCTGGCGCGAGAAGGAACGGAGGCAACAACAACAGAGAGAACGATGGGCTCGGGGACCTTGGACAATCCATCGCGCACTAGAGCGTTACAAGGCTCTTTGCGAGTCCTTCGACGCTACCAAGTTCTCTGCAGCAGAGCCACTGACCTTCGAGGACATACCATGGCCTATCCTTCACTCCCCGGTCTCCTTCACAATTGAGGATATTGATTGGTCGTCCGTTGAGAACTTCTTCGAGACAATTCGACCCCACATGCGGTGGCAGGACTACAAGGTCTTCGTGGAGAAGAGCCATAGGCGCTTCCATCCGGATCGATGGCGCTCGCGAGGATTGCTGAATACCATCATCGACGAGACTGAGCGAAATTCGCTTGAAGTCGCGGCCAACACTGTTGCCCAGGCCTTGACGCCTATGTGGAGGGAGGCCAAAGGACGGTGAACACAACCTCCGCTTGTTCTCCTTTCTCTTCCCGCCTGCATAATTCTCATCGCGACTTGGTGGAGAACAGCATCGTTGTAGCCCTATGAAACATCAAATGCATACCATCTGCATCCTGAACTTTCCCTGCCAGTTAGCATCCGTCACATCTCTGCGCTTGGTTATGTATCAACACATATTGGAAAGAACTATCGATGCCGTTGTTTAGCATATCCGTCTCAATCCCACAGCTTAGACAATTGAACTGCCATCTTGTCAGAATATGCATTGTGGCTGTGTACCTCATTAAACAATAAGCGTGCCCTAGGCCCTTAATGGTCGACGAGTGCTCGTCAGTACTCTACAAGAGGGGATATACAATACATACACCCTCTTGTTCCAATAGAAGCTCGTCCACACTGATGTCCAGGAGAACGTCGAAGCCGTACTTCGATTTAATAATAGAAGCTTATATCAATCGTTTGTAAGTCAAGAAGCAGGAATGTATCCCAAACAAAGGAATGAGACAAAGGTCGAGGATAAAGACAGTGGCTACTGTGAAACAGATGAGCCCCGATGCCTTTGTGTGCAAGAATAGCGATACACACATGACCTGTCCTCACGTTTGGCTGTGCGCCCCGCAACCGCACGCGGCCGCCCTTCAAGCGCTCTGTAATAATAGGACTAGCGGCTGGACGATATTTGAAATCTTTAGAATATCTGGCACCCTGAAGCTCAGAAAAAAAAGCGGGAAACGTGAGTCAGGAGTAACATACCTGTCGGCGTACACGACTTCTTCAGGCTTGGAATGTGTCGTCAGGGAAGCACGCAGGGTGAATGCGAGCCAAAACATAAAGACGACAAAAATGAGGAGAGCCACACGCTTCCATGGAGAAGGCGTGGGCTGATGAAAGCGGGAGTCTACAGGAGACTGCTCTGTTGTCCGCTCACATTTGTCGGTCGAAGGGATTTGCTCATACTTTACAGCGGATGAGGACATGGTCGCCGGGGATAAGAAATGTTTACGTAAATGTCTCCTGGGACCAAGAGCGCCACCCTACTACCCCTTTAGTATCAGGGGCATGAAATCGCCATATCACGGTATTGTGCTAAATGAGAACGGCTATCTTCTGGTCCGGTCAGCAACGGAGACCAGTATTTTGCCACCCTAACATTTGCATAACAATTGCCAGACATCCATATGGGACGAAATGTGGCAGAATTCGGACTAGCACGGACGCACGGTACTGCTCTGGCCCTCTGGAACGAACCTGAAAGGATTTGGGCTGTGTTTCTTTCAGGCATATTGTCTGTTCAGTCCATTGTCATTTGTATGGTTGTTTTCAATGAGATATGTGTGGAACCCCATGTGTGGTGTGGGAACACTCAGAAAGGGGTGAGGAGAATCAGATTGGCCACTGTATCATTTCCATAACCCCTGTCAAGTAGTGGTACACAATACCACCTTTAGTGTTGCCTGTCACATTCCTCTTGATGTAGTGTGTGCTTTGTCCTACCTTGTGCCTTTCCATATCTCCCACGTTTTGTTAACGGTGCTCAGGTTTTGAGCTTTGAACGTCATCAAAACGGCGTATTGACCTGGAAAAAAAGGGGGCTTGTGGTTTCCAAGTCTGAACAGAGTAATGCAAAAAGCCCGAGGAAGATGTGTTGGGCGAAGCCTTGTCATATGGCAATAGACCATTGGCTAATATAAAACTGTGTGTGTTTTCCGTTGCCCGTGGGCAACATGGCGAGCAATGTAGTTTTGTCTACCTCGGGTACAACTGGGTATCTGTCGTCTGATATTGTTTCCACTCCCCAATTCATCGACTAGATGATATTAACAACATATCTAAGCAACGTCTATTCCGTTCATGCTAGTCGCATAACATCTGTACAACAATTACAAGCATATTCGTTGTGCTCTTTCATCACGCCCTGCACAATCATGCCTCGAGCATTAATTTAGGACAGAACATCAGGTTTTGTTCAGGAACCTTCGTCATTGATTGGCGACCCGTGCGGAGACTGCACGCATACGTCGTCTGGATCATCGTCGTGATGTCACCGCACGAACCTCGTATACGTTTATCAGAAGAATAGCCAACTTTTAAATGTTGCTTATCGCCGTTCTATTCTCAACGTTCCCTACGCAACTTACACTATGGATATAAAAGTACATAGAGTACAGCCACGACGCCATTCGAATCATTTTCAATGTGGCCATATTATATTGTAACAAAAGTAATGTCTGCGCTGTAGTTGTATGTGGCAGAGTACAATGGACAATTTGTGGATGCAACAGTACCGGGTTCTGCTGTGCAAGCGCGCTTTACCGTACAATATAGATACTGCCTCTAGCGTCTGTGGTCATGTCACTATTGTATAGGCCAACGTATATAGGTTTGGTGGGCCTCTTCCACGGACAGGGACCCATATCCCTTATTATGTCACATACCCTGACTGGTCCACTCAGCCTCTGTATTGTGCCCCCCAGCGTCTAGTCCGAGTCTGTAGCAGCCAGCGTCTACGTTCTGCACTTGCACTTGTTCCGCAGTGACGATGTCCAGTACCTCCCCCCGCGATGAGATTGAGAGCATCCCCTGCGGATGTTCGCAATCGCATACAGAAAGAGTTCCACGAGAACCTAGTCAGGCCTCATGTCCGCCTGCGCACACCGGCATTGCAGTAAGCCATGAAGCTGGACCGTCCGTTGGGCCTCCATCCTCGACTTTGGTATCATACCTTACAGCACCTGTCGCCATGCCAGAAGATAGAATTGCTACTCGTATGGCAATGCCGTCGTCGCATTCACATCATTCCCTGACCGAGGATCTGTCTCGCCTGGCAGATCAGCTGGCAGATCAACGACGCGCCTCTACCCCATCGCTGCCCACTCCAACCTTACCAATACTGCAACAACAGCGGAGACCGGCTTCACGGATGGGACGATTATCTGCATTCCTTGGATATGGGCATAATAATCAGGCGCGGAGGAATCTCGTGTCACTCCTCGAGACGGTGTTAATCTGTGCCGTGCAGGTATGTTGCCCAGGACTCCATCGTCACTGTGCTCACTTTGGCATCCCTAATGCTGATACTTAGGCCCTGATTATAACAATATTGCTCGCATACTTCACGCATCATCGCAGTCCTATTTACCCTGACAAGGACGAGTGGTCAGCATGCGAAACGCCGTTGGGTGCTCTTGACGTTGTGTATATTGTAAGCCTTTTTTTGCATATGTGGCTATCCTTCTGGTATTGGTCTCTCGAACGCGACGGGCACCAGCGTCGGACCAGGCAAGTATGCTTCTATTATCTCCCCGCCAATTGCTTCACGTCTCAACAGGACTAACACTGAGACTGATAGAGATCACATGGCTGGAGATATTGAGGTTGGGGCGCATAATGATCACGGACAAAGGTCTCCGCCGGGCCCACGACGAGATGGAAACGCAGGGGTCACCAGCTCTGATCGAGGGCAGCAAGAGCTGCCGCATGTATATACCAGGTTGGTTGTGGAGCCTATGGTGTGACGACCAAATCTTCTCAACACCGTTTGCATAGGTGTCGGACGGGGCAAGAGTTTATAATGGTGGTGTGGTTCATCACAGCAAATGTTATGCAGTATAGGTCCATACACTCTTGTCGGCATTCGGCGCCGCATCTCTGGTGGTTAACCTTCGCTATCCTTTGCATCATATACTCCTTCATCCTCCCATTCATCGGGATATGTCTCTGGGTGTTCTTTGTGGTAAGCTGAGACCTACTTTTCGCAGTGTCTCATGTTACTCACGGCTTCGGCGTCTAGTGTATGTACAACTGGTACCTCATGTTGCGAAGACGTCATCCGTATCATCCCCCGCATTATATCAAACCGAACGTAGAGAAGTTGCCGAAGCATGTCGTTGAAAACATACCACTTGTCATATACATCCCCCCCCCACCCGATGAACCTGCAACGCCTATCGCAATCCCGAAGAACATCTACGCCTACCCACCGAAACCTCCTGCATCAAAACCACAATCGAGACGTTTTAAGTTTTTGCGCCAAAAGAAAGCGAAGGTGCAGAACAATGCCGTCGGGAGAACGGAAGATGAGACATCTTTGGCGTGGGAGGATAATTGGAAGAAGGGAGAATACCCATTCGTTCGACTGGAGGGTAACCGGGCGGCGTGTGCGATCTGCCTGATGGACTTCGAGGCGCCGGAGCGCATTATGCGTCCGGAGGAGCAAAAAGGAGAGAATGACATAATCATACAGGAGGTACCCATACAGGAGGTGCCCGTGCACACGACAAGTCCAACAGCAGCACGATACGAGCTCGAGGACCCGGGCCAAGGAGCACAACCACTACGGTTGTTAGAATGTGGTCATGTTTTTCATGTGAGCGTCCTCGCCCCTTCAATCGTATTGTGACGCCAATCCTGACGGTGATACCAGAAAACATGCCTAGACCCGTGGTTGTTAGGGATATCTGGCCGTTGTCCCCTTTGCCAACGACCTGTAGAAATAGGGGAGGGACACAGGTGAGCGGCGGTGGTGGCGACATCGACGAGAGGGACGGGACTCCGCCACAAGCATCTTTACTCCGTTGTTACTAATATGTCTTGGGATTGATGATTTGTTATATATAGGGTTGGTTCATACGTGTAACCTAGCTGTCATGTGTGTGTTAACTTAGACCATAGGGAAAGCAAAAGATGGGCTCTTTGCGTGGCTGACATTTTGAGTTTTGCTACGCGACTTGCAGCATTCATTCCCGACTTCGGAAAGACCAAATTTCAAGATGAAAGGCTCAACACTGGTCCAAAAACACTGGTCCAAAATGAAATGTGATTGGGTAAGACGGGGTTCGTGAGCGAAGAATCTGATTTTGCTTACATCCTTTGCCGAGCCATTTCCTCACGTTCCTCCGCTCCCACCGTAGTTCTACAGTGCTAGTTTCTGTATGTATTATGAGATGAGATTACAGTATCAACTGTCCTGGTATACCTCGTCATCCTCCTTCCATTTGTTCCTGATACCTTTCTTTTCCCATGGCCTCGTTTCCAACAGGTATTGTCCTTCTCCATCTTGTACTCCGCGGGATACCCGGCTTGGCACACTCTGACATAGCTCTCAATTCATTCGTTGATAAGCTAGTCCCATTACATATACCTATGCCTTTCTCCCCTCCTGGCCTACCCCTTCGCCTCCGAATCCCTCCCCATTCGGCCTGCACTATCTGACCTGCCCATAATAACGCCCCTGCAGACCTTATAGTCTTTGTCTTGCCCCCAGCCTCCAATGCCTGATTCCGGGAACATCATTCAGAACCACTCCTTACATCCACCTCCGCTCCCGAACCAGACTGCCCACGGCTCGCAATGTCCGAACAAGCGCCCATCTTCTCTGCATGAAATGAGAAGCATGGCAGGGCCCTCATCACACAATGAACAGCCACTCCCATTTTTCACCGAGACGTTCTGGTCCTGTGAGGCTGTAATACGGTCGTCCAGGCACGCGTATCTCAAGGCGGTTGTCTTTTCCACTATTCTCATCCTGTGTTTCGCCCTTGCTGTGCTCTCAATATACTGGGGCGCCTTATGGCAGACGGCCAGTCATGTACACAATTTGAATGGTTGGATTGTTGTATGTGACGCCTTTTATGTTGTAATTTTACATGAATTGACGCATGCTGGAAGGATTTCGATGATGGGCAAGTGGGGCAGTTTGTCACTCAAACATTTCTGAACAACACCGGTGCACCACAGCAGATGTCTTGGAGTGTGGTATCACCCGAACACTTTCCGAATGGTCCCGAAGACTTGACGAATGCCGTGTTCCAAGAACAATGCTGGGCTTTGGTCGCGAGTGCGTGTAGATGCTGTCTCGTTCCTTTGCTTCATTTTGAATAAGCACGGCAGTTGAACAGAGTGCAACGGCTAAGCTCACTGCTGCTGTGGCTTCTGCAAACGGTTCATACGATGGATCATTTGCGGTGACCGTCTACGTTGAGGAGGCCCGAAACGAGAATGTCTAGTATGGGCCCTTTTTCTTTCGTGCACATACTATCTGTTGATATGTTGTGCAGCCATTCTTTTATACAGTCCCAGATTCAAAGTGTTTTGAACAAAGCTACAACCGATTTTACTGTCCAGTTTGCTGGCGAGCTGACTACAGGCAACCAAAATGTCACGAATCTGCTTCGCGACGCACCGAGGACTGTCACTCAACCGCTGTCATATACTATCGATAATATACGGCCGTTCGACGTCCCTGTGTATGTTGAATTAATCCACCCAAAGCGCCCGCCAGTGATCTCGATTGTGTCTATTCGCAGCGCCTCAGCAGTTGACTTTGTCGGTCTTATCTATTTGCTCATTCTGGCAGTATGTTTGTTCGCTCATCTGTCATGTTTTGTTATCTTTCATCACGCCCTTCTACAGTTCGTCTTTACGGTATTCAAATTGTGGTTTGTCTCTCTCCAAGGGATGAATTTTTATAGTCGTTATCTAGTCGCACAACTATGTGGCGCGCACGCAAGTAACGCACTTCGAAGACCGCTTGCGCTTTCACTCCCTCATTGCTGCTCGCATAGTAATTCCCATAGTCAGCTATTTCATCATTTCGGTAACAGTTCATGCTTCTCCAGGGTGTTCCTCATCAGCTGATTGTCTGTAGATTTTCTTCGCGGTGTTGAGCCTTGCGTTTCAGGTGCCTTTCGATAGGTAGTGAGTACTTTGATGGCCCCCTCCCGTCGCACAACGGTCCTGCTTAACTGAGGCTGCTGTGCAGTTATGGAAGCTCTGGTTTCATAATTTATTGGATGCTGTGCTGGTTATCTATGTGTGCTCTGTGCGTTCCGGGTCTACATCTCGTCATGTATGACTGACCTTGAGCTCTGGCATGTCCAGTGGCCTTGCCGTTGAGGCCATGATCACTATCCTTACGATGCGCTTTGTGCCATTTTTCTTGCTTCTGTGGCTGATTGGTAAGTCACAGTGTCCCTCAAGTCTGCGCCAGGTATTCAAGTGAGCTGTGCAACGAAGCGAATGTTTCGGTGTGCTTCTTCCCTATGCAGTTATTGCCTGGCGTATTAAAATACGGCTACGCAACGCCGTTTTACAACGTACAACGCGCAGTACGGACAATCATTTTCAACACAAAAAACGACTGTGAGTCGCCTCACGATACGATACGTGGCCAGCAGCTATGATTGACTCTGCGACATTTCCGCAGTGGGATTGAACTTTGGTGTCCAGCTGGCGTGGATAGCTGTGTCAATCTGCAGCCTTATAGTACTCCAGCTTTTCATGCGCTGGCGAGCACAGCAAGCACGCAGATCGGAACATGCTGCATGAACGTTATAAGCCTTGGCCCCTCCCCACCTCCATTCACCGTCTGCTCGCATATGCAGATATAGGCAGCAACGCTTTGCAACTGCATGATTACTAGCATCGCCGGGCACTCGGAGCTGGATCAGATCATTGCCTCATTTTTGATTGTGACCTTACTCTCCTGCCTGACCTCGTTTATTACTCATTAAGTATGCGGTACTAAGAATGGGCTTTGCTGCGAGACGCAGAGTGTTAAATGGTAACCGCAATTCGGAACAAACAAGTAATAACTTGGACATCAATTTTTGTAAGAATTAATTCAAGCAGACGGATAAATACAAGGCGGATAATATCAGCCATGCCTCTCCGAAAATTCAGAGCGCGTATCATACGGCGCATGCGGCAGGTGAACAACGTCGGCGGCCCCGACATACGGCACAAAAGTGATTGTTCCGCTGTCATATCGAGTGTAAGGCGGAGGTAAGTCGGGAAAACTAGGCGGGAAGGGCATTGCAGGTGGGCGTGGAGTGCATGGAACGTTTGATAATATGATAGGTGGTGGGCGTGTAGCAATAGAATGCTGAGGAGCACTTGCCCTTTGATCATGCAGGCCACGACGTTCTGAATGTGCGTGCGAAGAGAGGCATTCAGAATCACTATCACCGTGGTTGAGTGTGGCTCGCCTTGCGAGAGGTAGGATACGTATGACGGAGTTGTTGCGTAAGGGAGTCTTAGTTTGGTTTTCAGCGGGGAAACACATGCCCAAGCCCGTCTGGTTCGGCCTACCCACTGCCATTGCTTCGCGGAAGGCAATGTCAAGACTGTCCTCGATGCCCCTGTCAATCTCAGGTAACACGGGAGAACTGATAATTGAGGTGGGAAACCCTTCACCAGCATGAGGCGACTGCTCGTCGTTAATAGGGATCTGGGGGCTGGCGGAAAGAACAAGAGATGAGTGCGGCGTACAGTCACGGGCCAGCCGCTTGTTTCTAGGGGAGATGGAGGGGTATGGCCTGCGAACTTGAATCACTGGCGACGATATGGGTTGGCTAAGCTCGCGAGAATCAGGCAAAACGCCTTTGGAAACCTCGTTAGAGTGGTACAACATGTCAATAATGCTTTGCGTCGAGGGCACTGAGGTAGATGCTTGATTGGTAGTATACGAAGTGCTTTGCTCACTGATTGCATGATAATACGAGGGTGGGTGCGGGATGGGGGATTGGCAAGAGTGTCGTATCTCCGTATTGTGATCAGCAGTCTGAGGGTAATTAACAGAGCGATTAGTTAGGAGTCTTCAATAGACCTTGAAACATACCGCATGATCCAGGGAACATATATCGCATGCCCGGTCTGATTCGATATGGATATCCTTCGAGAATGCCTGGCAGATTGATTAGTGGATATAGTTTTTGTGTAATAAAACAACACAAACTCACCCGGGATGCCGGCTGCGATAAAAGGTGTGTGGTGTGTGACATTGTATTGTGGGTACAAAAGGAAACAGTCGACAGTAAGGTTGGACTTACAGTGTTGCAACACATAGCTTCCGTATCGTACACTGGGATGTATTGCGCATTTTTCCTATCGCCGCAGATGGTATGTTGGAAGAACTTGAAAATGTTATACATTGGTTTGGTATAATTGCGATATTATAGGTTACGATGTAGTATTGAGGACCGGCCTTAGTGTTTGATTAGATAGATGATAGTAGTAAGAGGGGATGTTGAGATTAATTGGAATGATGAGAAGTGCGGGTTTATATGCTCAGGCGGAACAACATATGTATCGGATGGGGAGAGACAATCTAGTACCCGACACCGGGTTCGGCGATCTGAATCGGAAGGGAAGCCGAGACAGTGAATATTCCCACGGTGTGACCAAATGATGATGACATGATTGGCCAGCGCGCCTTCACCGAATCTTGCGATTCCCATTCCTTACGTAATCAATATCTGTGAAGAAGAAATATCCCATCCTTACTTTGTTTTCATACTTATAGCTTTTCTTTCCTCAGCCCTACCTACTTCACACTCTCATGCACCTTAGCCATGGCCCTTTCCCGAAAAGCAAGTGCTCTCGCCCGTCCCTTTTCCCGTTCGTATGCAACTCTGCATCGCACACCTCCCAGTAGCAGAAGGTATGCTCTGTTACAGTCTTAGAGTCGTGTTGTGTTCATCATGCTTGCTACTCCAACAATGTAGCCCAACAGGTGTGCTGGCAATTTGGCCAGGTAGATACAGTGAGCTCAAATGCGCTTTTCCCTTAAGCTGTTGTCATGCTTAATATGGGTGGACCGTCAACCGTAAGCATCATCCTACCGACTAGACACGGTACAAATGCTAATGAAGCGCTTCGCCTAGGTCCCAGAGACCCATGACTTCCTCAAGAATCTCTTTATGGACGGCGACCTTATTCCGTTACCGTTCCAGTCATTGATTGCGCCTTGGATTGCCAAGCGTCGCACACCGCGAATAGAAAAGCAATACGCTGCTATTGGTGGTGGTTCACCTATTCTTCGCTACACGGAGATGCAGGGGCAGGGCATGGTGGCATTGCTGGACGAGCTTCATCCAGAGACTGCACCACATAAGTATTATGTTGCGTTCCGATATGTACGACCGCTGACAGAGGAAACCGCACGACAAATGAAGGCAGATGGCGTCAGACGAGCGATTGCATTTACACAGTATCCGCAGTATAGCTGCAGTACTACTGGAAGTAGCCTGAATGAGCTTTTCAGAAATGGGAGGGCCGGTGCCATCGGCGACGATGTCACATGGAGTGTAATTGACAGATGGGGGACACACACCGGCTTTGTCGAGGTAAATGTAAATTCAATATTGACCAACACCCTGTGTTTCTGACGATCGTGGTCGTAAAGGCTGTTGCGCAGAATATCGAAGCCGCTCTGAGCAAGTTCCCTGAGTCCACTAGGTCAAATACTGTCCTCCTATTCTCTGCGCATTCACTGCCCATGTCCGTGGTAAATCGCGGCGACCCATATGTATTGGAAGTGTCCGCGACGGTTTCTGCTGTCATGCAGAGGTTGAAGCATTCCAACCCGTATCGACTCGTCTGGCAGTCACAAGTCGGACCTTCCGCGTGGATGGGCCCCCAGACATGTGACGCGATCAAAGGCCTGGCGCGAATGGGACGTAAGCAGATCGTCCTGGTTCCAATAGCTTTCACAAGCGACCACATCGAAACATTGTATGAGCTCGACCTTGAGTATGTCAAGGAAGCAAAAGAGGTAGGTTCCCTCCATATTTAGTCCTTCCATATTCCGCTCACACTACCGTTTTGCCAGCTTGGCATGGAAGTGCAGCGCTCAGAGTCACCAAATGACTCACCAGTGTTCATTCGGGCATTGGCCGACATCGTCGCCCAACATCTGAAAGATTATTCTTCTGGGAAGATCGGGCCAACGTCTGTGCAGATGGGTCTTCGTTGTCCTGGTTGCACTAACGCCGTCTGCGCACAACAGAAGACCTGGTTTGCCCGTGGTGGTAGATAATACTTACGAACATCAGATGCAATTGTTTTGCTTTTCACCTTCACGATGCGCATACCAAATCACTTCTCTTGGAAGTAAAACAAAACCTCAGCATCCTCATACCTGCTGGAAACTGCGCTTTCATCTTGGTCTTAACTACAGGGTTATGATAGCCAACCTAAGCCCCACACTACCTTCCCGTACAGTAAGGAAGGCGCGCTTAGATGTTTCTGCTGTGGCAATAGGTACGCGAAGATTCGGCCCATTGCCTTTGCCTGATCAATCACCATTGTTCTCTGTTCTTATGCACAAAAAAAAAAGGATGAACTTCATAAGATCCAATTAGCCTTTCAGCTGAGGTCCACAGTACTAAGTGCCGCAGACCTCAGCTGAAAGGTAGAATTCCAATCCAAATGCAAAAGTCAAGTGTGAACCCCTTGAAATTGAGTTGAAGCATGTTATACTTCAACTCAAGGGACCTCATACTTGTCTTTTGCATCTGACTTGGATAATTTTGATGTGGAATTGTTCAGTTTGACATCACATTTAATGATGTGCTGGTCCAGATGTGTTGATCTCGACACTCTCAAGATGCAGATTGTCCAGCGATCAGTAGTCCTGATTGTAGTGGATATGATCAGGCCAAGGTCATGGTGAGAGACCTGGCTCATAATGGGGCCATGATGTAGCTAGTGCAGTGTGGAGTAGTCTGACCACTTGCGTGCCGTGAACGCCAGAGGGCTTATGCCACCTTACAAGCGTGTTGTTATCTAGATGGTGGCGCAGGATCTCGGGGAGGTGAGTCTATCAGTTCCATGACGCCGTTGCTGTCTTACTCCTGAGTGCGGCTGCAGAGCAACGATACAAGATCCTGATATGTTGCTGGCAGGTGATCTTTGGTGGAAGGGAGGCGACCATCTTGTGACACTGCAGAGTGTGCAGCGTCAACTGTCGCAGCTTGGAGGCTGACACAGGTGTCGATGCGGGGCCTGTCCAAAGGATTGCGGGATACGATCCCTGACGATAGCCATGATGATGGCCCTGGAGCTGGGGACACACGGCGTCACGGTCAGCGTATATGCCCCAGGATACATGGACACCCCACTATGTGCGTCCCTCAGAACACCCATCAGCCTCAGCTGCTAAATCATTGACATGTGGAGTGCTGACCTTTACTCGTGAGTCCAGAAACAGATCTCATGGAAGCACTGGCAAAAAATCAACCATACGTCTGTGGTGGACATGCTAGGGATGGTGTGTCACAAGCGTTCGCCGCAGGAGCTTTCAACTGATATCTTTCTTTCCTTTAGGAAGGCGAGGTATACCACAGGCCAGACGGTAAGTGGATGGTTGCGGATAAGTGGGGCCGTGCCACGAACAGACCAAGGCGATGACGAATTGCGACGGGGGGATAGTGTTCGATTGGGAGCAAGAAGTGTCAGCTGATGTTCAACTGACGCCTCTGCAAATGCGAAAGGAAAATACCCGCAATGTGAACAGAAGACTGGGTCAAATGTTGTCGAGTCCTCCAAGCATGCGGATGGGACCAACGATTTTTATCATTATTGCTAATTAACGATTTGTTAAAGATCCAACGCTCTGTCGACATATGCCCCCTTTGGTATTGGTTACCCTGGCGGCACGCCTGTGGTCTTCTTGTTTTATTAGAACGGTCGTAAGATGTCACAATCTGCATCGCAAACCACGAAATGAACGGAAGTCCTGATTGGCGGACGTCGCCAGAAGCGGACTTATGAAGGATAGTCCAGTATCCTTCTCACAGGTGGGTCATGCAGACGCAGCTTTGAGAAGGGGGATGAATTCCTCCGGTCAGCCCCAGCTTCGGAACGATAGCTCACGGAGATTTGGGGCATATCTACAATCACAACACGTTTCGTGGCGGCTTGATGATGGCTCTGAAGGGAGCAGCCGGTATATTTGTTTATATCAAACCGCTGAATTAACAAAGCTCACAATTGTCTCTGGGATTGTGTCACCTTCAACGCACGCGAAAATTAGATCATGGACTCCCTGGCAACTGTACACACTTCGTCGGATCCATAATCGTTCGCCTGCGGTTGGGTCTATGGCGGCCTGACGTCAGCAGAAGACAGACGTGGCTGTCAGTTTCCCTAGGTGATACTGTAGTTATGATCATCGGGTGACGCACTGTTCCTGTGGTAATGTCATATGGACAGTATGGACAGACCATTTGAGGGGTGTGGCGAGAATGCTTGAGGTATAAAATACCGTCGTCACAATTTCTTTGTCTTTCCTCGGCCTCTCCACACCCACCTCTCTTCGTTCGCGCATGCGCCACTTCCACATGGACCACACCACGATCCTTGCTACGGGAGCAGCCAGCCCAGCGCGGTGCGCAGCCTGAGGCAGGGATGTCGAGAAGGTGCTGGTTATGCTAACCACTGGGATATGGATGAGGACGATGAGGATGTTGCGAATCACGGTGCAATCCACATCTGCATCCAGAAGCACCAGTTCTGCGCTACCCTCTCTCCGCGCTGACCGTGATGTACACACACTAATGACGCCTGTTTCTTGCAGATCGTGGATCTTGTGCATACCATTGTCTATGGCGACTCTACGTAAGCATCTTGGTCTTCTAGGTGCTCTTTCTCCGTGACTTCAGCGCCTCCTTATCCCATCCTCAGTGGTCATCATAGCTAGTAAGAGCCCACTCTTTTGGCGCACCTGTCTGGTGTATCGTCTACGCCTGTCACCCCAACCATAACCAATCGTACCTCTCTCCGCGCTCACGTGATGTACAGACATCGATAACGCTTGTTTCCTGTTGCGAACATATCGCACATCCTGGTCTTTTAGATGCTTTGCGCCGTGACTTCAGTGACGCCTCATCTCCTCTTTCCCCTTGCTAGTGGTCAGCATCCTGAAATACAGCTGGTAAGCACCCCTTCTCGACGTGTCCGCCTGCGCACCGCGCTGGCTGCAATCCCTACATCCGTACCCAGAAGCGCGCCTGCCGCGTTCCAATTTAATAGCGCAGGATAACCTCCCCATTTTTTTTTCTTTCCTTTTCTCCTGGCATTATTCGATGGCGAGTACCCGAAGTTCTCTGAGGCCGCTAATCGTGCTGACAATTGAATCCAAGCCAGTCATCTCGCCGTGGTCTACAAAAATAATGGTGACGCGACTCTGACATTGCCCTCCGGCTCAGCGTCTGGACCTGAAACTGAGAAATTTGAATTGCAGTCTGAACGATAGAAAAATGCGATGGTGACCGTCATAAGTTTGCGGCTGCTTCAGGCTGGTACAAGGTTCGGGTTGATATTAGGCAAATGAGCCCGGACTCGGGATCTGATGGATTTACAGCACTTCTTTCTAGATTTTTGTTATCGTTTTCTTTGCAGTGTCACTCTTTACGGTGGTTCTCATGTGGCCCTGGGCGCGATGCTGGTGAGCTTCTGTTCAACTTAGTTTGGTTGAACAAATTTCTTTCTATGAGTCTGAGGCAGTGCTTTATTATAAACCCTTGTATTCCTGGAGGTATGCCTAACTCTGCAGACGGATACCAATTATTTTCTCGAATCAGTCTTTATCATAATACTGCAGAAATGGCGACAAAAAGATTTCGCCCGATGTGGCCTCTTGTTAATATCATCACAGCTTCCTTGCAGGCCATCTTCAAGGTTTATGGTTTGTCTCCTCACACTTCTGTTGCAGCCCAGATCAATAACCAAAATACACTACCTAATATCTGTTGTCGTCTTCCTGATTTTTATTTTCGATACAGCGGGCACAGTACTGTTATTTTTATTTTTGTATGCAACTGAAAAGCTGCTTACGTGCTTTTACTTGTTCAGCACATTGGTATCAACGCACACTGTCTAGTATTTGGCCTCCTGGATTATCCACTGATGGACAAGTTGTAAATAACATCCTTGGTGCAGAGTTTTTTTGGATACACACTTTAAAATGCTCCTCACCATGGACAGTATTGAGCACATGTCCATAGTGTATAGCATCTTCAGGTCATCTCATGTGGAAATTACACCAACGGTGACTGACTCTAAGTTCATGTTTATTCCTGTGCTTTTGCTGTGCGGTATTGGTGTGAGTGCGTGTCAACAGTCATTATTGAGCTTTAGCCAACATGTATAGTTATGCAGCCTCCGGCGTCAGAAGCATACTCACTTGCGCTAACGACCAAGGGATGATATTCTCACAGCATATACTTTAAGCGATGACTTGCTAGACACGGGACATCAGCACAAGTGTAAGTAGCAACTGTGACCTGCTTGTTTATTCAGACTTCTGTCATGGTTGATACAAATGAGAAGTGCCATAACAAGGTAATATGCTCCGAGTCGCCAGTGTCAAGGCTACAGTGGCTGGGATCAAACACATGCCCTTACTGGCGCTCATTCCATCGTTCCCTTAGTTGTTCGTGTATCTTGTATAGACTCTAAGATCTTTATGGGTAGTAACTCAAGAAATAGTGATTCAAACTTCGACTTAAAGATGCAACCAGAGCCAGCCGTCTCAAGGGCTCTCTAGCCTGAAAAGCGCTGCCAGATGCATTTCATCTTGGTTGGACGCTCGAATCCCCTTGGTAGTGCCCACTAGCAAGAGTACCGAGGCTAGCCAGGCACGGACCGTGGCATGCCGCATCGGTGGATTATGGTTACCGGGGTGCGAATGTCCCTCAGACGCTCCAAGAGGATGCTTGAGACAGCCCTTTTTCCATCCAGGTCCTCGCTCGTTGTGGTCCTGCTTATAGGGAGCACCCAAAGATCACCCATCGAAATCTCTTCGACCATCTTGTAACTTCATTCTTGCTATTCTCATCGGGCCCCGCTTTTATATAATCGCCGAGAATGCTCGGTTGCAACAGCCTCGTCGTTCCTCATCTCTTGTTCTTCAGAGGTGACACAGTATCTCGGCCAGCCCCATCCGCCTTCTTCCCCTGCTTCTCTTAAGATTCCTTCCTCGCTGATTCTCACCGTCGAACAGCCGTCGACCTCAAGCGTCTTATTCCACCCGTCACCTACCACCCCAAGCCCCTGGAAGCTGTGCAAGTCGCTCGTGATCAATGAATTCCCTCTCTAGCACGCGCACGCGCTCCTTGGGGACCGACTTCTTTGTCTAGTCCGTCGCTCCCGCATTCCATCACCTTCATGAGGCCATTATTGCACATGAGGGAGTGGCATACGTTCGCGTGCGGCATGCAGGTCCCATAGTCCCTTGGCGCGTTGTAGAGCCTCATCGGTTTAACAGTAGCAGCGCGGGCCGTCCGCGATGATTAGGTACAGGTAGGAGGACGCGAGCGAAGCATGAGTCGCATATGCTGTGAACGTGGAAACGAGAAACAACGTGCTAAAAGCGCAGGCCGTAAGGGTTTCTTTTGGGCTTAATGTTTAGTGTTTGGTGAGGTTGCGTTTGCATGTGTCTACACTCATTGTGCCGAGACTCTGATTATGAAGGACACTGCAATGCCTTTGATAGTGAAAAGCATACACAGTGGAAAGTATATGCACACTAAAAGTGGAATCCAAGGCACATACAAGGAAGGCCATCCCTCGACACAAGCAAGACGATCGTGAGCGTGTGAAACTTGCTGAAGTGACCGAAAACAGGCCATTCGTTATGTGGCTTGGATAGTGGGTATCTGGCTATTAGCAACAGGCTACTTTCGATCGTCATTGTACAGGAAGGAAGGCGGGCGCTTGGTGAAGGTGTCGATTTACGGGACGGTGCTTTCACATACAGTATATGATATTCACTGACAAACATGACGAATGAGCATGACATACCCTGACAGGTCTTTGTCCCATTGAGTTCGACGGTTTGTATTCCTTGAAAGTAACATAAAATTAAAATCGCCGGTGACTTAAATGCATACTAAACGATCAAACGCGAGCACAAGGCCATGATGGTAGCAAACGCTTACGACATGATGATTCGGCACCCCAAGAATTAGAGACGTTGGTAAAAATCCCAACTGGTTGTGCCTATCCAGTTGTTAGTGCTCGCGGTGAAGCACTGCGCCGGCAGCGGACGCTGCAAGTCGCGGCTTCTGTGAAATCGACGAGTATAACAACCCCATGGTTTATTCTTTGGTAGCCAGTCTGGGCTGCCGTGCATTCCAATATACCATCAGGTAGTACCATGACAAGATCACACATACGGTGTCACCGTCTAGCTTTTCTATGCTTGGCTTGCCACCTGGGCATGGGACAAGAGCACTTCGACGCAACCTGGAAATACATGGTCTGCTCTGATAAAGGGACTCGTCTACGCCTGTAGGAAACAAACAATTAGTGACGTTCTTCAGCCACATATAATGGGTTACGTGAAGCAAGTTTCATTTCTAACCTTACAATAAATCTCCCATTGCAACAGATACATCAATCGGAAGTTCGGCGCAGAGTGAGCTAAAGTACCGACGTTACCTTCATGCCGCAGAGTTTGGTATCATGCGAGCGATGAAGATAACTATGGATGTACGTATATAGTATGTCCGCGGGTTCAGAGATTATGGCTGGCGACGCGCAATGGTCCACGATGTTTGCAAGAGCTACAAGTCGGACTGAAGTAAAGGCAAAGTCAATTGTAGTTGTTCTTGCAGGCAATCCCTTATTACACAGGAAATAGCCAAGCTCTAATGGTGTGCGCCCTCTTCATCGTGTTTATGACTATGCTCATGCCCTTCCCATGGGTGTTTAAGGCCCTGAACAGACATGTTAGTTCACATCGCATATGATGTCTCTCGAAAACGCACCAAGAGTTTGGCACCATCTTGCCTTGAAGCAGAAGACTAAGCTGGTTACAAAACTTGGTAGTAGGAAGGCACGAACCTTGCGCGGTAGAAGATGAAGAACCACATACTTGCACCAAGTGCCTTGGCAAGGAACTTGTATCTGAACCCGGGAAGATGGGGATGAAAGTCTGATCCTGATGGCCTAGTAAGATAGCTTGACGTTGATACAAGAAACGACATATACCTGGATGGCCAGCCATAGAACTGAGTTAATGCTCCCAGTTGGCCGTGACGGAGAAAATTGGAGGAGCGTGTGGGAATATCACTGCGGGAACTGTAAGTGGGGCTTGTACAGAATGCTTGACTACTGTATGCAATTTCGCGTAATACCTCGCTACAAAAAGTGGCGGAGCTCGAAAACGCCGTCATTTCCTCCCAAACTTTCTGGACTTCTGACCTTCAAGTTTGTGTTCCGCCTTTGAGCTGTCAACATACGTTTCTTGGCATACATGGCCGACAGTGGGAGCCGTGGCCCCAGACATGAAGCCGGAGCTGCTGGACAGGCCATAGTCACATATCATGCACCTGACGGGCGGACTTTTGACCGACTATTCCGAGGTAGGTATCATCTCTTGCAAGACACATCCAAGATTGACACATCACGCACAGAGACGTCGCTAAAGGAGGTCGAAACAGTTGTGAGGAGGAAGCTTGCGCTTGGCTCTGATATCGTCGTCGAGCTTGCCCAGTTCCGAGACAATCGTAAGGTTGATCTTGAGGATGGTAATTATCATTATCTAGTACTGATTTGCAGAAACAATACCTCACTACTTGCCTTAGAGGATGACTTTCAAGCATTCCACGCCAGGACTCACTCCTCTCAGCATGTAGATGTTGTGGTGACTGTTGGAGGCCAGCATCCGGGGATTATAAGCTACCAGAGTGTTGATCGTGTACGAATAATTGTCCAGCTCTCCCGAAACTATTCTAATACATCCTCAGAAGAAGTCAAGCAGGAAGCGAGCTCGTTTCTCAAGTCCACAACCACTTCTAGATTTGGAAGATGATTCTCTTCATATGCCAGATGAAGAAATAATACCCGCGAAAAAGAAGAAACCTGTTGATGGGCCGGTGAGCTCCAATGAGGCCATAGGATCTGTTCAGCTCGACGCGCACCCTATCGTTCTTCCCAGTAACGAATTCACTACGTCACATTGCTTCCAGCCAAGTGACACTGTCGGTGATGAAGCCATTCCAGGCGGCAAAAAAGCCTCTCAAAAGAAGGGACCAGGTCAGGACCAATCTGCCAGTGGCGATTCCAAGCGCACCCCTAAAGTTGGAGCGAAGAAGGCTAAAAAGCAACAAGAACACGGAGACACCGCCTCTTGCGTTTCTTCAATTCAAGTAAAGACTTCTGCTGTCCCGATAGAAGGTCTTCAACAGACTGCACAGTCGCCCATCAATATTGTTTCTGATCGCCTTCCCGCTCGTAACGCCAGTTCCTCAAAACGGGTCCCTTCTGTGGCAGATGATCCCATGCTGAATGCGCAAAACACAGCTAGTGATGCTCTTTCGTCTGGGAACAAGAAGAGGAAGAGGAATTCAGAACCGTCTGCTGAAACTGCTGACCCCATAGCTGGTCGATCAGTGTCACAACCAGCGTCGGCCGCCAAAGCTATTGGGGACGGGTACCCTCGGAAAAAGGAGCAGAAGCGTGCTTCTCAGACATCGTCTGGAGAGGTGCCCGCTATGATGGCCTCTACTTCGCTTTCATCTGCACAGTCGGCTGAAATCGCCGGAGCTCTTGCGCCTCCTAAACCCAAGACCACGTCGAAAGGTGCAGTCAAGGTAAAAAAGAGCAAGACTAGCCTCATTCCTAATCAACCTCCAAACCCGTTATCGCAAAATCCTCCCGTTGCACCACAGACGTCCAGTAGGTGCATTCAGTTCCTACTCTACCCTCAGGCTTCGGACATGCATTTTACTAAGTCAGTATAATCTAGCCAGCGCAAACGAACTCAAGGACTCTAAAACAAATGATTCTGAATATGCAGGTCAGATGGCACTTCCTTGAGTTCTCAATAGAATTACCAATCACACATTCTTTTATAGACGAGCGGAGGAGCAGGAAAAAAAAACGCAAAGTAGACAGCGAGATGTCTAACAACGTTGATAATGATGGATTTCTGACAACTGTTGGCGATACTGATTTGCCCCAAGATCATCTATCGGCACAGGAAATCAGCAATAAGCTTGTTAAGCCTAGGGGAACAGGGGACAACACTGCCCAGAGTAGTGAGTAGCAAGATCATGATCACCCTGCATGCGACTGATTAATTAAGCTGATGACGGGCCACACAATGACACAACAACCACCGTCTCAGCTGGCGACGCCAAAAGTCGTAAAGGCAATTCTTATAACTTAGTTGATGCTGTCAGTGGCTGATGTCTCCTCGAAAGGTGTTACTAAAAAGAAGTCCTCAAAAAGACAGGACAAGGGGCCAAAACCATTTGCTATGAGCGACTTCGAAGCTGATCTCGAGGCTGCTATAGCAAGATCCATGAGCACTATGACTTCCCTGAGCGCCCTTAAAGACGGTAGCCCGAAGGCCGTCCCTACTGGGAAGTCTACACTGGAGAAGTCAAAGTTGAGTGTTTCATGGGGCCCCAAGGACTTTGAGGCGTCGGAACCTCCTGTCAGTCCCGTTATAGGCGATGACAGTGCCGTCTCTGCAGAGCTTCGCCCATCAGGAGCATCATCTGCGAGTTTTCGGGTCAGCAGGACCTCGGGGGGTGCGTTCTTCAGATTGAACACAGAGGCCAGCGGTGGCAGTGAGGCCCAAGATGCCTCCAAGTCCTCACGCTCAACGTCTGGCTCTGATGCGACTCGTGTTACTGCTAAGCAGGTTAAAGACGAATCGGGGTCGGTACAGTCCTTGAACAAACCTAGCATACCAGCAGGCTCTGCCATATCCGAAGTGGCGATCGAAAGCAAGGACGAGGGCAGCAGCAACGAGAGTTCAAATGAGGATGAAGGTGAAGAGGAGCTTCTACCTTCCGGCCCCCAAACCGCACATCGAACCATTTTCGAGCCGGTTGTAGATGCCTCTCATTTGGATGAACAACTTGCCGCAATCATTCGTGGTCCAGAGAGAAAAGGGCCATCACGGAGTGTTCTGGACGAACTACTCTCAGAAAGCAATGCTAATGAAGAGTCAGAGCGCGAAGATGTACGGCTGGACGAAGACGAAGACCCTAACGAGCGCTCGTTCCGACGTCTCTCCAGGAACTTCGCAAGAGGAAGGTCGTCTTCGATAGAGCCCGATTCTGAAGAGGGCAACGAAGATCGAATTGTCTTCATGGATGGCCACCATGAATCACGACCACCGGAGCCGGTAAATTTTCATGACCTCAGCGTTGACGTATGCATGAACTTAGAGCGTTTTCAGCCGATTCTCACTTCTCAAGTCGGATATACCGCAGTGACAAATTCATTACCCAGTCCTCCTAATCTTGTGGTGGAAGACTTGGCGTCGTCAGTCGTTCCTAACGGAAAGACGGGTGTGGTTGCATCTAATGTACCTCTGCGAACACCCTCTCAGGGATCCGACGCGACAGCTATTGGGGCCGAGACTGCCAAGTCTGCATCTCCGTTGAGGGCAGTGGAGGTCGAGCAGGTGCCGGCCCCTCAGGATCTACCGTCCGCGGAGAAATCTACCGAGTCTGAGAGCGTTTCGTATGCAGTCGACCACAAAGCCACCCCTGAAGAAGACAGGATAGCCCAGGAGGCTAGCGTCTCGGACCCTATTGAGCCAGCAGACGATCTCGTCGTCCGCAGTGGCATCGAACATGACACAGATCCCATCGAAACTGAGCAACTCAAGCCGTCACGTCTGTCATCGTCTCCCGTGATGATGCCTGGCACCATCAAGCGTATAAAAGACAGAAATGGTCGGCTTGGCTCTGATCTACCCACCTTAGCTTCATCACAATCAACAGAGGTTCAGGATCGGAACTCTATCCCTCGCATCGGGCCAGCTAGCCGCCCACAGCCATCAGAAGCGAATGGTGTCCCTACCGTGGTTCTCAAGCCTCTGTCACAGCATATCGAAAAACTCCGACCTATTGGCGACAAAGTAAGCGCTGCCCGCCAGAAGAAGAGTGCTGCTATGCAGCAAAACGTCTTGAAATCAACCGCGGGCATCACTTCCGCGTTCAATCCTGACGTTATTACCCAAGTCACTTCTGT